>CM036338.1:6756725-6789225 GCA_020615435.1 Telenomus remus
ACGGTGCTCGATCGTCGCTAGTGAAGCAACAAAATCGAGCACCACGAAAGGTGTTTCGAAACGACATTGAGTCAGCGTGATACGCCAGGGCGCACACGAAACAACATGTTTCAGTAACATTCAATTCAATACTCTAACGTTATATTGTGTATTACACAAGTTAACGTCGTGTTTCGAACGAAGTCGCGGACGACCTCGCTCTCGAGAATTATTCTCGTACGTTCGATAATGTGAGAATTCTCGCTCGGTACGGAGTGAGTCAATGCTCAGTAGATGTGCGTAACTCAGTCAGATAAACTAAAGTGTGCACGAGATCTGATCGCTGCAGAGCGGCTACCACATGATGGGTCAATTGGTCATAGACGCTTACCCGTGGCGATGCTGTGTCATGCGGAGACAGAACGAACGCGCCTCTGGAACACGGGGATCCAACCTAATCCGTGCCGTTTCCGCACCTCCGGGCGCTATCGCGTTGCGCGGGTAACAACGCAAGCATCATGCTCGAAAATGAGCGAAATGAACACTTGAAATATTCAAATAAAAATTGTGTTAACAAATTCTACTTATTCTATGTATAACAATTTTTTTTATCTTTGCACAGCCTGCGAGTGCGTCCGCCTTTCATGCGACGATTAAATGAACTTCAATAGACCTTTCTATGATAACTGTTTTAATTTTTCATTTTTTGTGGTAAATTTTTTGTTGTAATTATTATTTTGTTTTTTCGTGATTTTTTGATTGTTTCAATCATCTGATTTTCATTTTCGTTTCATTTCATTTTTACGTTATTATTGTTTATTATTATTATTATTATTATTATTATTATTATTATTATTTTTATTATTATTATTTTTATTATTATTATTATTATTATTATTATTATTATCATTACTATTATTATTACAATTTTCATTGTTATTATTATTACTTCATTTTTTATAATTCAATTGCTGTTCAAGTTAACGTCAATGTTTTCCATTCTATTATTGATGAAATAATGCGAAACTTATTTAAAAATTAACAACTTACACGTGTTCCTTTGCCTTGTTTTAGTCAGTTACGTTTAATTTTCATCGCATATCTTGTTTTATGAATCCTGTCTGATCTTGTGACAGTAATAATTGGCTATTATGACTGAAACTACGAACTTTGGAGATTGAAACTCGTCCGCATTGCGTCAAAAATGTAATCGAGTGAATAATGTTAGATTTTGTGTCAGAATAAACTTTACAATTAGAAAAAGGGTCAGAAGGCTTCATTTCGGTCGCACTGTATTTGTAATGATTGATATAAATCACGGTACGTTACTTCAAATTCAATATATTGTTTTGTGAATGCCGTCTCGTCGCTTGACGGCATCAACCGACTTACATAACCGAAACTAGAGATTCAAATAGTAAGGTATGCGTGTATCTCGTAGACAATGTAATCAAGTAGATAATGATGAATCTTGTCACTGATCGTCATTTGAGATTTTAAAGGGGTTTAACCGTTTAATTTAGGTCGCGCTATATTCAATGATCGAAAAAGTCACAGTTCACAGTATTCTTTAGTTGCGAAATGTTGTTATGTTGGTTCTGTGTCGTCGCGTAGCGGCATGTAGCGACTGACGCGATCGAAACTAGAGATTCAAATTGTAAGGTACGCGTGTATTGCGCGTAAAGTGTAATCAAGTGGATAATGCTCAATTTCGTTTCTAAACATAATTCACAATTCCAGGATTTGAATTTTCGTACCACTATGTGAAATGATTGATGAGAATCACGATACTTTTGTTTACGTGCGTTATGATGAAAAATGAACCGATCGAAGCATGAGATGATTTCATTAAAAAATTCAAGGAAAAAGATTACTCGTCATATAAATAAAAGTTTTTTCCCGTACAATATGCAAGTTCGCCAAGCTTTCGTGCTACAAACGAACAAATGAATTCCAACGGTCTTCTTCGTTATTTTTGTCGTGTGAAGAATTTACGTGTAAACTACAAACTTCTCGAATTTCTTTTTGTTTTTGTCATCGTTTGAAAGTTGCAAACAAAGGCGCAATGAACAAAGCAAAATTGTGTATACAGTAAAAGTTTTTTTGTTTTGATTTGTTTTGTTTTGTTTTTTTTTCAAACAAAAACAAACGAACTTATATCACGACGTAACTTGTTGAAGGTTTACGAATATCATAGCAGTTTCCATGACGAAACGATGAATCATCAGCATTTTGGCAATGACTCGTAACATGAAAGTTGGACTTAGAGTTCAATTTTCTCATGCTGCATATAATGGTTGAAACAAAATCACGGTAATATTTTTCTCACACGGTACGTTGTTTTGTGAATTCTTTCTCTTCGCGTGACTGTATGAAGCGACTCTGAGAACCGAAACGATGAAGTTAAGTTTCACCACTATATATGATTTAGAATTCAAAAATTTATTCAAGCCTGAAATTCCGTCACACTACATACAATGATTGAAATAAGATGACAGTGAAATCGTTTTGACGCGGTACATCGATTTGTGAAGTCTGTCTGTCGCGTGTTGGTATGAACCGACCGACATGATCTAACCAAAGATTCCAATAGTGAGGACCGTGTGTATCGTGTACAAAATTTTGTTCGGGAGGATGATGTTAAATTCTATCACGGAACATAATTCAAAGTTTCAAGAACGATCGAAAGTTCATCCGTCGTCACACTTGAAATAGTAATTGAAATTAAATCCCAGTAGAATCGTATACGAGCGATATATTTTCTTGTGGATTCCATCTGTTTGCGTGGCTGTATGAAGCGAGTGATATCACTAAATCTAAAGATCGCAAGAGTACGTGCGTGTTGCGTACAATATCGAATGAATAATGACAAAATTATGATGACATAACATTTCAAATTTGAAAAACGATGAAAAGTTTAATTTTTGTCTCGCGATACATAATGATAAAGTAAAATCAAAGTTAACCTGTTTTTATGCAAAACATTGTTTCGTAAATTTTTTATGGCCGCGAATCGGTACGCGCGGACTTAGTATGACCGAAACTAGAGATTTTGAAAACAAACTACGTTTGGTTCGCGTACAAAAGTGAATGAGGTAGATGATGTTAACTTTCGTCAACGAATATTATTTGAAAATCCGGAAAAAATGATACAAAGATTAGTGTGTACCTCCAACTACGTATGACAATCGAAGGGATCACACAGCTCAGTTCTTTGCAAACTATAGATAATAATTAAATAAAATACCGTATAATTGCTTACATTCGGAACGTCACTTTGTGAATTCTGTGTAATCGCGTGACAGTTAGAGTATGAAACGACTGTTACGACCGAAATTGTAGATTTCAAGAGTAAGGTACGTGCGGTTGGCGTGAAAGATCGAGTAAGGTGAAAATGTTGATTCCCAATGACGATACAATGTTCAATTTTCATAACGCTCAATACAAAATGTTGAAACAAAAATTGCAGTACTTTTGCTGCATTTGGTACATTAGTTTGGGGATTGACAAACTAGTAATACTATATACAATAAATGCGCTCGTCGCCTACAAAATTGGATCTGGTGCTTAACGTGCATAAACTATTAGAAGTTATATTCGATCTCCAAAGATACATTATGATTGAATTGAATACAGTGATACTGTTTGTATGCAGAAAATTATTTCATGTAATTTGTATGACCGCGTATTATGACCGAAACTGCAGACCATTGAAGGCCACTGAAGACTACTGGTGAATATTATTTCCAATTCTTGAAAAAAAATGAAAAACCTTAATTTTTGTCAAACTCTATATACCATGATCATATAAAATAGATGTGAAATTGTTCAAAAGGGGAACATTGTGTGAATTGCTTACACGCAGGTACGGTATGAACCGACAATTTCAACCGAAACTTAAGATTCCAAGTGTTAGTTACGCGTGATTTATGTACAAAATTAAAACATATAAAAAATGTCATGTTTCATCGTGAATTAACATTCGAGAATTGTAAAATGATACGAAGACTTTCTTTTTTTTTTATTTTTTTTATATTGAATAATTATTGTAATGGCGTTGAGATGCGATATATCGTTTTTCAAGTTCTTCACGGACGCTCGACGGTTTGAAGGGACTAACACGACCGAGACTAACGATTCCATGATAATGGCACGTGTGAGTTTCGTACAAAATTTAATCAGGTTAATAATGTCACGATCACATGTCGGAATAGAAATATCAATTGAAGAAATGAACCGAAGTTTAATTATTATCACATCTAACATACTGATTGAAATGAAATCACGGTATTATAGTTGACATGCGATGTATTGTTCTGTAATATCTGTCTGCCCGAGTCGCTGTATGTAGCGAGTAACGTGACTGAAACTAGAATTCCGAGGGTACGTGCGCGTTGTGTACAAAATTGAAACATGTTGATAATGTTAAATGTCATCGAGAAATATGAATTGAAATTTCAAAATCTATACAGTTCGACTGTATGAAAACAATTTAATTGAATATAATTGTTTACATTTGGAACAGCACTTTGTAAATTCTGTGTGAAGTCATGGAGGATATGAAACGGCTATTACAACCAAAAATGTTGATTTTGAGAGTAACGTACGCGTAAGGTAAATATGTTGAGTTTCAAAAGTGATACAAATTTCGATATTCGACACACTCGATGTATAATGATTGAACAAAAATTAAAACATCAAGTAAAAGATCTTGAGTTTTATCGTGAATCAACATTTAAAATTTTAAAAGTGACGAAAAGGGAAGTGTCTAAATGCACAGGGAGTACGACGAAAGTGCGACCTAAGAGTCGACCGAGTGCATGTAAGAGTGAACCGAGTGCACATAAGAATTGGAGAGTCGCCGAGCTTTTACGTACACTCGAAGTCCCCGTAGGCAGAATATAAGCTTTTTGGTAGACTCAGAGTGTCACCGAAAAATGAATCAAATAAATAAGTAAAATAAAAAAATAAAAAAAAGCTGGGTACCATGATCATTGATTGGGACGCGTTTTAATGATCCGTAAGCCACGATAATCAAATTTTTTCAGGTTACTCAAAGGCCAAAAAGTATGAAAAATTAAATTGTTTGAAAAAATGTTTTACTTCGAATAATTGAAAGCTGAAAATTAGGAATTGATACTTAACTACGTTTTAAAATATATACTTAACTACAATTTAAAATATCAACTGGGATTAAAATCTCAACTGGGATAAGTCATTGATACCTCACTTAAGTATTAAATCGTATTCAACTGCAATATTCCCATGTTCGGTATTATCACGGTTATTTGATTAATGACAAAATTTCAATAATATTTTTGATTCGATTATAAATTTAAAAATGTAAAAACTGAGAAAATTGTATATAGTTCTGTATGTCATTCTAGTGACATTTTGATTTACTGGACTCTACACAGAGGGCGCTGTTTAGTTAAGTAAGGTTAGGTTTCTAACACTATAAGGTCAGGTTTTAAACGCTTGAACTTAAGAATTGAATTTGAAAAAAATTAATTAAAAAATGAATATTGTTTCGCCAAACAATCAAAATTAAATCCTAACTTCAATATGAAACCTAAATATAAGCATGAATACCTTTATTGAGCATTAAATTTGAAATTTGGTATCACATTTAAGAAAAACCGAATCAACTATTAATAGTTTTAATAAATAATTTATTTTCCATACCACAGTAAAAAATACAAACCTAATGAAAAAATATAAACTTTTTTTTTTAATGAGTCAGGAGTATATTATTTATAATTACATATATACATGATTGAAATGTCGCAATGTTAACATATTTCACATTTAATAACATATTTACGAGTTTCAATATGACATACAAAAACTAACTTATCTCACTAACTTAAACGTAAGTTCTTTTGATTCCTCTGGGATTCCCAATAATTTTCATCGGAGTTGGAGCAACAATCGTTTTCGTACGATGAACATCAACCTTTATTGTTTTTAAGTTTTCTGTACGACACTTAACTCTTTTTACCAACAAAACATCGGTACTATTGCGCCAGTGAAGGTCAATTTCTTTCAGTAGTTGCAATTTCGCATCATCGAAACTTTCTTTGAGCATGATTTTCGTTTTCAATTCCAGCATAATTTTTCGTCGTTCCTCAAATGTGTACTCTTTGAGGACCGATGCTGATTTTGATCGCTTATCGCTCATTTCAATTTCCAATTCATCGTCCCAAAGCTCTTCTAAGCTGCCAAAAACCTGTCGTTTTTTTTTCAAAATTATATCTTGTGAACGCTGATGCAATGTCAACAAGAGCGTCCAGCTCGATAAAAGTTTCTTGTTTTGGTGTTAATGTTTCATTTTTCTGTCTCATGTATTGGAGACGCGGTGGTTTTGACGATTGAGCAGCAGACTTCAAAACAGTGTATGCTCGTCGACAGTAATCTTTTGTCCAACTTTCGGCGCATAAATTAATGTCAAACAATGGCAAGCCCAACTCACTTCACAACGCGAGTATGTGTCGACATGGTAGCTCCCAACCTTTTCTGATTCCACATTCGCATTCCCTTGTGGTACAGGAGTAGGAGGTGTACTTTGAGTGAAACGTGCCTGCTCGATGCACATAATCAATTTCAGCGTTGCAGAATGTTTTTATTCGGCTCATCTCATGTGACACACGTTTGAAACTTTTCTTCGTCAAGGCATCGCGGTAGGATGATTCGTCGTCATCATCACATCGACGGGATGGCATTTTTTTGTCCAAAGATACCACCATATCCATGAATTTTTGCGTTTGGTGGTCCAGATATACGACAAACCTCTCTGAAAATGATAATGATTGAAACTTTAATCTTTCATTCTGAACAATAGAAGTTTTTAATTTTTTCATTTTAATTTATATACTTAAAAATGGTATTTATTTCTGAACTTAGTATTTAGTCCAGGTTCATTGATATGTTTTGAAAAAAATAAGTCAAGAGAAACAACTTTTCATTGTTAATACCAAAAACTGGTATTATTTTCTAAATTCAGTATTAAAACACAAATGGAATTTTTTTTATTTTTTTATTTTAATCCAAATATTTTTTCAACTTACCAAGAAAATCAACCAGTGGTTGAAGAGTTCCACAGTATAGCTTTATTTTTCCATTCACACTTTCAGTGGGATTGTTTGTGTAATTATCCAAATTACCAGAATATGTCATGCCCTACTTGGTCCACTCACGCCTTGAAGGGTGCCAATTCTTGTTAAAGTAGTCGTAGGCGGCCTGAGGAGCGGTATCAACGAATTTGTAGTAGTTGTCCATGTACTGATCCTCGGAGTAAGAGTTTGCCATTGAACACATCAGTAGTTTTGCGTTTTCTCTTTCTTCAGTGCTTATCGACATTTTGGCAGTGGTGACTTCGCGATTGAATGTCTGCTTGTTATGGAACAGGCACTGTAGGACTGGAACTCCAGGAAAAATCTCGTTGATAGCATTTCGTAAACTTGCTGCTTCATCGCCCATAAAACAGTTTGTTTTGATGATGATATCCTTATGTTCTTGTTTGAAACATGCCATGATCCAAGTCAGCACTGAAGTCACTTCCCGCACGACTATAACTGCTGCGCCAATTCTTGTGCATCCATACGAATCTTGGACTGACAATGAAAACAAGATCATACGATTCTTCAAAAGTTTGTACGTTGCATCAACAAAGACGATTTTTTTCCACAGATCGACCGCTGCTCTCATCACTGGAGATGAAAAGTACAATGCTTGCAATTCATTGTTATGATGAAGAATTTTAACGTCGTAACCTGAAACAATGATAGTTTTCTTTTACGTAAGTCTAATAAACAATTAAATTGTGTATAAAAGCCTAAATTTAGCTTATATACTAAACTTGAGTCAACTTCGGTCGATTCGAAGTTGACTTCAAATCATAAAAAATGTTGACTGTATCAGATTTACGTTTGGATCTATGCTTATAAATTAATGTGGTAGGCATAAATGCTAAAATCGTGTTTGATACCTTTTCCTTGTAAAAATTTTATCGCCTCGTCCAAGCTGTGACGTTTCGGATTTTTCATCTCTGCAATGATGTTGTGCAAATCCTTCGATGTGACTCGTTTTTTTTTATTTATCTTGATATCTTCACGTATCTTTCGTACTTCTGCACCCATGCTGTGCATTTTGATAACATATTTCTTGCTCTCTGATGAGAGTCTCCTCACTTCAGGTATAGAGGTATACGTTTCCTATAAATCCATCAATTTTTATTGTGTAGATTATTTGTCAACAAAAGCTTGAAAAAAGCAAATGTCTCATAATATAAAGAACAATTGATAAGCATACCTTATCCACTTTATGGAATTTGTGATCTAATTCCATTATCTTCAATTTGAGCGCCGTCATACACTCGGTAATTTCAAAACACAGCCTTGCTTCACAACCTTTTTTGTGCGTACTTGAAAAATAAAAGATATTCTTAGTATTAATGATGTAACTTGGTATAAAAGTAATTGTAATTTTATAAATTCATAAAACTGTGTATTTACCTCGTCTCCTTTGAACTTTGACTCTCTCGGTATGTTTCGGAGAACTTGCATCTCAAGTCTAGATACGAATGTTTTAATTTGGGATTCGCATCCGGGTTTTTTATGAAGTCTATTAGATTTGATGATCTTGTAGTGAAGAACGTGTACGAGACGCGGAAGTATTTTTTCAAAAGTGCAACAAGTTCATTTTCATTATCAAATAGCTGATTTAATTTAAAAGGCGCCTTTATTGTACTAAAAAATGAAAAGATTTTTTAGTTTCTCAGCATTATTAACAGTTGTGTAACTAAATTTTGTTGTTGTTCAAATCTTCAAACACGTGGGTATGCACATGAGTTATAAAATAAATAAAACCAGTAAACAATAACAGAAAAATATAATAATTTTAACGATTAAGTTCAGACTTTATAAGTGTAAAAAAGTTTCAAACTTACATTGACTGCGATGTCATTGTTCAAGAGTAGCAATAATCCAATTCTAACACCATTCTTTAACAAACTCGATAACTAAATAATGCTATAAGTAGAATGTGTTCTAAAAACATTTAAATGTGTAGTTTGTGGTGACCGCAATGATAAAATAAGAGTGGGAATCGTTGTTATTGTCTGTAAAGTATATGAGTTCAGGTATAAATGACCTCTTTGTATCTTATATGAGTTCAGGTATAAATGACCTCTTTGTATCTTATATGAGTTCAGGTATAAATGACCTCTTTGTCATAAATGAAAGAATTGGAAAGAGAAACTAAGCAAAAGGTATTTTAGAATACCAACTTAAATTTCGTTTTTGGTCATCGAGTGTTAGTAGCATTTACTCTGAAAAGGCTACAATCGTCCACGCGTCCATCATTAAGCGTCGCATCACTGAAACGCATTGGATCTAATAAATCTAATTAATTAAGTGAAAACAAATATCCGTCAAATAATTTCAAGGTAAGTAGATACCATTTTTCTAATGAAGATTTTATGAATCAAGATTTTTTTAACAAGCAAAAGTGTTGTGTAGATGGCCAACGAAATCTTCCGACCCGATAAGGTTTTGTATTCACCCGATGAAGTGGAAAATCTAGTGAAGGAATACCAGGAAGTGACGAAACACAAGCTACGTAAGCGGAGTTCGAAAACTTTTAAAGCAGCCAAAATATCTCCAGGACCAGATGAAGAACCAATCAAGGGTGATCTCAAAGGCATCCATGAGATTATATACATCTGTGAACTAGGAGGCATCTTCAAAACCAAAGGAAAAGAAATCCGATTAAGAAAGTAAATATTACTACTGAATTTTTGTAGGTTTTCATGAAACATGTATTGAGTTTAGATTTTCTACATTTGAATTTTGTTAATGTTATACAGGTCCAAAAAAATTGGGTGCCCGTTCCAGATTATTTTTCGAGCAACAAGCAAGCAGTATTACGAAATAGTTATCGAGTCCCTCTACTTAGAGCATAAACACTCGAAAATCGAAAATCATCAACTGCCAGCCGTCAATCTGCCAAACATTGATGGTAAATAGTATACTAAGAATTACATATCAATGAAAATTGAAAAAAAAACTTAATATCAATTCACAAATTTATACTCAAAACTGAGACTCAATACTCAACATAAGTATTTATTCCAAAAAACAGAATTTTATACTTAAAATGAAATTTTATACTAAAAATGAAATTTTATACTAAAAATGAAATTTTATACTAAAAATGAAATTTTATACCAAAAATGAAATTTTATACTAAAATTAGTTTTTTATCTCTTTTTTCAGAAACAGATGACTTATCCAAAGTGATCGAGGAGTTGAGAAAATGTCTTAAAAGTCATGAGAGTCTCGCACTGGAAGCAAAAATAGAAAATATCCGTGAGATGATGTCAATTTGGGCTGACAATCAGTCGGTTTCTATCAAGGCGATTCCGAATCAAGAGCAATCGCTGCCCAGCACTCCGAATGAATCTGCTGCTCAGATTGATTTATCTCGAGCTCAGTCTCTTCTTGCAGATTCATCGATTGATTCTATGGACTTCGATTTCAATGGCCCTCACATGGTTGTAATGCAAAAGGAAGCGACCAATGATGATGATGATGATGATATGTACATTACAGAAACGTTCAATACAAGCAATGAATATAGCTACCTAAAAAGTAAATTAAATTATGTTTCCGGTAGATTTGTTTATTAACTTTTTAAACTTAATAAACGTCGACCTAAAACCTAATTTTTTCAGTAACACTTCCAGAACCTTCTATCAAAAGAAGAGGTCGACGGTCAAACGCGGAAATCGCTGAAGCTAAGAGAATGAAGGAATTAGCTCAAGCTAATCAAAATGAGAAAACTGCTGATAGTAGCAACAATGGTATATATCTCCAAGTTTTTTCCACGTACCTTTTTGCGTAATTCTAATAAACTATAATAATAAAATTTTTAACCTCAGCAGGAAAGCGAAGAAAGCGGAAAAATGCGACTCCTGATACACCAGCAATTTTGAAAAAGGCAAAAGTCAACAAACAGCCCAAGGCGTTTCAACTCTTGACAGAAAAGCAGCAGCGAAGATTAATTTTGAAGTGGCTTGTGGGTACGAAGAGGGTCACAGAAATCTCAAAGGGTGAAAAATTGAGAATTCTAGATTTTGATTACGCAAACCTACCAAATCCAATCGCTGATGAATGTGTTCAATTCAACCTCATCTCGGAAGATTGCATTAATACCCGAGTGATCGATTGTCTAGCACAAGCAGCCGCACTGAAGAGGAAAAAGAAAAACTTTTTATGTGGCGATTGTAAAGAACAAGTCGACAAGTTCATCAAATGTGACAGTTGTCTCGTACGTTACCATTTCGAGTGCCAAGGGATTGCGAAACCGAGAAAACATAATAACGAGAGTTGGTTCTGCTCAGGATGCAAACATTAACTTATGGTTAATTCGTTGGTATCGAACCATTGGAGCTATTCGGAAAGCCCTAAATTTAAGTTCAAAGATACTTTGTAATGTGTAAATAAACAAATAAGACGAAAAGAAAAGTTTGTCTTTCCTATACTTAAAAATAACATTTATTCCTAAACCTAATAAGACAAGAAACACAACTTATTATTAATACCAAATAGTGGTATAAATTTCTAAACTCAGTATTGAGTCCAAGTAAAAATAAAGATAGAAGAATTCTTCTTATAAGAGTTTATTACAAATATTTACATCATGATAATATTCGTGTGGAGGTTAGAACGATCATTTTCTTCTTTTATTCAGAACACCTGGGCAAAGGCATAATTCAGTGTTCGAAAAAAAGGAAAGTAAACAAATTATTTTGAAAAAAAAAACGAGAGAAACAACTTTTTATTGTTAATACCAAAAGATGGTATCAATTTCTAAACTCGGTATTAAGTCCAAATCCTTTGCTATTGAAATCCAGCCACAAAAAAAGCATCTTCGTTTGGAAACAAAAATAAACATGAAAGAATTCTCATTTCTCACAATTTTAATCAAAGCATGAAAGTATTTTTTCAGAATAATTTATACAAACGACAGTTTTTTATGAATATTCATATGATGATAATGTTAGAGGTTAGAACGATCATTGTCTTCTTTTATTTAGAACACCTAGGCAAAGGTATAATCCAGTGTTCGAAAGATAGGAAAGTAAACAAATTGTTTTGAAAAAAAAATAAAACGAGAAAAACAACTTTTTATTGTTAATACCAAAAAATGGTATCAATTTCTAAACTCGGTTTTAAGTACAAATCCTTTGCTATTGAAATCCAGCCACAAAAAAAGCATCTTCGATCGAAAACGAAAATAAGGATGAAAGAATCCTTATTTAACAGAAATTCAATCAAGTCATCGGAATATTTTTTTGAAAACATTAACACAACCGATCGTTTTGTAAAAACATTCACATGATAGTGTTAAAGTTAGGATGACTATAGCGCGTGGTTTTATTTAGTTAGCCTGGGCAAAGGTCTAATAATTTTATTACAGGACAGAAAACAAATTTTGTTATTAAAAAAAGGACACGAACAACTTGATATTGTTAATACCAAAAAATAGTATTAATTGCTAAAATCAGTATTTAACCCAAGATCCTTATTTATTCCAAGTACATAGCTATCGAAATCCATCTTTAAAAACAGCATCCTCGATCGGAAAAAAATAAAGATGAAGTAATCCTCAGTTACTGCAATTGTAAATTAAGCAACAAAATATTTTTTCGTGAAAACAATAATAAAACCGATGGTTTTAACAAATATTTACATGATAGTGTTAAGGTTAAATAATCATTGCGTTGTTCATTTGCTACACCTGGGCAAAGGGCTAACGATTGAATTGAAGAAAAAATACGACAAGTTGAAGATAGTGCGAAAAAAACACATGGTCGTTCAAATTAACGTAAAATTTGTATTAATTCTTCAACTCAGTATTACTTCCAAGTCCATTTTGAAATAACCGATTAACTCCAACTTTTTTTTAAAAAATTTTTATTTTGAACTTAAGCATTATCAATCACAAGTAATTGAAGTGTTAATAGAAGTAGGGAGTCGACCGTTGCTCCAACCGCAGGGAGTCAACGATTCCTAGATGCAGTGTTGCTGCACTTATTTTTGAGAACTTCTCTATGATAACTATCAATAAGCTTTTTCACCTTCGAGTCTAATTGCTTATACACGTACTCTAAAAATGACAACAAAAACATTATTTAAATATATATAGATAGAAATACGAATGTGGTTTAAAAAGAATGTCGAAAAAAATAATTGAGTCGACGAATGGAAATTGGCTGAACTAATCAATGCAACGACTTTGCAAGAGTATTTATGGTTAAATTTTCAAAGTGATCCACTAAGTGTAAGCTGATATTTAATGTAGAAATTCGGCAAAATGTCGAGTGATTAATTACACCATTATTAATAACTTTTTGCAAAATCTGCCATGAAATGTGAAAATTAATATAATAATTTAACATTTAAAAAGTGGGTTTTACTTTTTTTTGACTGTACCCGACGTCCCACCTTAATTTTTAAGTTGTGAAGAAACTAACCTTTTACTGCCTTGACTTTCCTTGGGTTTAGTCGTTTCTTCGTCACCCTCCCGTCTGGTACTTGTTTTCCAGATCGAGAACGGGTGGCGAATTCTTCCTCCGTAAACACGTGACGATACAAACAAGACAGTTTGGAACGAGCTTTCTTATATTTGTCAAATTTTTTATTTTTGTCAATTGTTCGCAACTGTTCGATCACGCTTTTATGAACAAGAACTCCATGACCAATGTTCTGAAAAAGGCAAAATGATTTTGACATGATTTAAATTTGAAACGTTCAATAACAAATAATGAAAAAAAAAAATAAAAGCAATGCTACATACCTCTTTGTTAGGATCGTTACAGACAGTATCTTCTTGAGAACCTTCTTCAGCTGACGTATTGATTGAGGATTTTGAGGAATTGCTGTCGGCATCACTTTGCTCTTCTGTGTCCTGAAAAATTGAAAATTAAAAAATTATTAAATTTTAACAAAGTCGAATATCAAAGGAAGAAAAAAATTGGTTATCAAAAAATAGGACGAGAAATTTCACTTGTCATTATTAATACCAAAAAATGGTATCAATTTCTGAACTCAGTATTAAGTCCAAGTTCATTGTCATTAAAATCCAGACTCAAACATTGTAAATTGAAAAATTATTAAATTTTTACAAAGTAGAATATCAAGGGAAGTAAAAAATTCGTTTTTAAAAAATAGGACGAGAAATTTCCCTTGTCATTATTCATACCAAAAAATGGTATCAATTTCTGAACTCAGTATTGAGTCCAAGTTCATTGTCATTAAAATCCAGACTCAAACATTGAAAATTGCAAAATTATTAAATTTTTACAAAGTAGAATATCAAAGGAAAAAATTAAATTTATGTAACCAATTGCAACTCTATCGAACCTCAGGGTTGGAGGGTGCACACTTGTCTGCAAAGATTTTGTTGCAGGATTGAAGGTTTTTTAACAAGGTTTCGGATTGTTTTAAGGCCTCAAGCATTTCTATAAAACAAAAGACAATAATTAAAAAACAATCGTGATATAAGATCAAAACAACTTTCCAAATTTTTTATTTGTCAAGTTACCTCCTTTTTTTTGTAATTCACTTTCCAGCTCAATATTATAGTTCGTTAGTAATAAGATCTTGCTGTCCTTTCCTTTGATGATCTCTAAAAATGATAGAAATTGAGAATCAAAACTCGCTAAGTCCACAAAAATGAAAATCAGAGATATCGCAGAAGTTTAATAGTTCAGATATTTACCGTGAAATTTTTGACGTTCATTTCGAATCTTCGAATTCAGGTTTGAAATTGTTTCTGAAAAAAAGATCATTCATTAATTTATCTTTTGTTAATTATTCATGTAACACTTATAAAAATATTGCTAACAAATACGCAGTAAAACCTTGAAGGGTATTCCAATGTGTTCTAGCCAATCTGACAAATGTTGATTTTCTGCGATCAGTAGCACCATCTACAATAGTATGAAAGAAAAATAAATTATAAAATAACAATCTTTCGCAGTCAAAAAACATGTGAGCAACATATTTTAACAACAAATTTTTTACTGAAATTAATTATTGGCCGGTGAAGTGAAACGTTAAGTACGAGTTTTAAGTTTTGTATAGTATTACTTTTGGTTCTAGAAAGTGTAATGTAACAAATGTTTATTGTTCATTCATCTTTTTCTTTTCAGACTTTTTCCTAATCAATGCAACATTCTCAATGCAATAGTTATTGGCAATCGATTGCGAATACTCGAAATGTTCAGTTTAAATTTGCAACGGTATTTTTGGAACTATTTTGATGACTTTTTTGAGGTAATAAGTTTTGTGATGAAATTATGAGCGAAAATTCTGGCAGTCGCGGAGATGAAAAAGAAACAAAAGACAGTAACAATGTTACCATTGTTGGTATGAACAAAATACTCGAAGACAAATCGAAGAACGAATTTTTAGAGCGCACGCATTCCCACTTTGTAAATAACAGTTTTAAAGCATGTATATATTTGTATCATTTGAAACGAGATGTGCCATCGCTGTTTTACATTGGTCGATGTGAAAACTGTAATATAAAAGCCACGACCATTTTTTACGGCCTGAAAAAAAACAAATTTTTACCTTTCGGCTTCGGCTGGTGCGACAAGCCAGTTTTTGGGAACGGTTCAAAACGTATACCGAAGTCACGAGTAAACTTTTTTAGTTTGGTCGGGTCTATTTTTGGTATCCTTACTTCAGGTTGCAAAACATTCGACTGATCCTTTACTTTTAACTCGATTTTATCCATTTTTAAGCTTCGTCTGAAATAAAAATAACTGTAAGTTTGTTTATTTTAAAATTTGTTTTTATGTACAATTTTTTGTTTTTGTATTGTGTGTCACATCGTTTTAGCAATGTTTCAATGGTTTTTTTGTTATTTGTTTACTTTTTTTGAACCCACCTTTTGTTCATATTCCAAGTATTATTTGAATGCACAAGTAAATGCAATAATTCCAAAGTTAAAGGAGAATGTAACCTACAAAGTCAGTTTAAAACATTGCTGAAAAACGAGTTACGTTGATTTAAGAAATTACTTACTGTAGAATTCGAAGAATGTCCACGAAATCGTCTTTCGATCTGCAACGTGTTTCGTTTCGATCACGGCGTGATCCCTCCTCAACAACATGGGTTTATCCCAGGGAGATCGATCAACTCCAACCTCCTGCAGTGTTTCGATGATTGGACGAAAGCGATGGATGTTGGCGAACCTACGGATGTGGTCTATTTGGATTTCTCCAAGGCTTTTGACAAAGTTCCACGTAGGCGTCTGCTCCACAAGCTGCACCACCTTGGTATCCGAGGCAAGCTACTGTCCTGGATTGAGGCCTACATGACCAACCGGTCATTCCAAACGAGGATAGGAAGTACGCTATCAACGCACCATCCAGCACCCAGCGGAGTACCCCAGGGTTCGGTACTGGGACCCCTGCTCTTTATCTTGTACTCGTCGGATCTTCACGTGCACACTCTATCCAAGCACCAAACCTACGCCGACGATAACAAGATCTACGCCAACCCGGTGACGCAGGGAACCCAACTCCAGGCCGACCTTGACAACGTAGCGCAGTGGTCTCTCACCTGGATGATCCCGCTCAACCCAGATAAGTGTACCGTCCTGCAAGTTGGCAACAACCCCAGGCGCGGCTACACAATCCACGGCCACCCCCTTGCTGCTACCAACTCGCAAGTAGATCTGGGCATCGTCGTGAGCGACGACTTGAAGTGGGAACTCCAGACGACCGCTGTGGTGAAAAAAGTTAACTCGCTGCTCTACCGCATCCGCAGGGCATTCATCGATATCGACACGGACCTCCTGAGGATGATACTATGCACGTACGTTCTCCCTCTCCTGGAGTTCGGGACACCGATCTGGTCCCCTTACCGTGCCAAAAATTCGGATGCCTTGGAAAGGGTGCTCAGGCGAGCCACCAAGATACCGCGGCAATTGAGAAGCCTCCCCTACGAAGACAGGCTCAGGAGACTACAACTCCAAAGCCTCGCCGAGAGGCGACACTTCACAGACCTGGTCGAGACCTTCAGGATCCTGAGGGGATGGTACTCATGCCCATCAATTGAAGCCATGTTCCTACGGGCCAACACCACCCACCTCCGTGGGCATAATTACAAGCTAAACCTGGGTCGAGCACGTAAGGACGGCCGGAAATATTTTCTAGCCAACAGGGTCGTTCAAAGTTGGAACGCGCTACCGTCCTCTATTGTGAACACGGATTTGATCCCAGCTTTCAAAACTGCCCTCACCCGTCATCTCTCTGTGGGGAGGAACTGATGGGACCTTAGCGCTCAGTACCTGATGTGATGATCTCGCTTATTTTCTCCTTTCTCTTTTTGCAATATACAAATTTATATTTTGTTATTTGTTTATATAGAGTCCATTTGATTATATGATGTATACTATTGCTGATGTAGATATTACCAGTTTATAACTGCTGCCTTTCTACTGAATAAACATAACATAATGCATCGTCCACCGAACACGGTCTATAAGTAACCTAAAAAATTAGTAAAAAAAATGGTACCCAGCTTTTTTTATTTTTTTATTTTACTTATTTATTTTGATTCATATTTTAGTGACACTCTGAGTCTACCAAAAAGCTCATATTCTGCCTACGGGGACTCCGAGTGTACGTAAAAGCTCGGCGACTCTCCAATTCTTATGTGCACTCGGTTCACTCTTACATGCACTCGGTCGACTCTTACGTCGCACTTTCGTCGTACTCCCTGTGCATTTAGACACTTCCGACGAAAAGCCTAATTTTTGGAACGTTCAATATATGATGAACGAAAAAAATTACAGTGCTTTTGTAAATTTAAATCCGAAATCACGAAATCAAAACGCAAAGTACACGTGTCTTGCGTAGAAAATTAAATTATGTTAATAATAATTCATGTCATTGTTGAATAACATTTAAAATTTAGAAAACTATCAGAAGTTCAATTCGTGTCCTTATGCTATATATAATGACAAAATTACGGAAATAATGTTGAAATGTGGAACATTGTTGCCATGCTGTAAAAAATAGATATCGTTTTCGATAACGTTAACGATATTGTTTTTGATATCGATTTCGATATCGTAGACGATATGAAAAAAAATATGAAAATCTCTTTTAATTTTTTATAATTCTGCATAGTCAATCGAAATGAGAAACCACGGATTTCAAAAAATTGTAAACAAACTGAAACACAAAACAATGAACCAAATTTTAACGAATCAATAACAAAATAAAAATAGAAAATCGAAAACAAAATAAAACATAAATTCAATTCGGAGTGAAATAACAAAAAATTGAAAAGTATCGAAATACCAAAAAACAAAAACGAAACGAAATTCGAAAACGAAGTGAAATGTTAAAAAAAACGTCACAAAAACCAAAGAAATTAAAACAAAAAACCAGGCAATCAAAATCCAAAAAAAAACCAAAAAATCAAAAACGAACTGGAATACCTAAAAAAACGGAACAAAAACAAAAAAAACGAAAAACCAAAATAACAAAAAAAAACAAAAATATTGAATCCTTTTTTTTATTTTAATGTATTTTTTTGTTGATTCGTTTTTCGATTTTTGTTTAGCTTTTGGTTTTTCGGTTTTTAATTATTTGTTTTTTTTGTTCTTGGTTTTCTGGTTTTTGGTTTTTTGTTTTTGTTTTTCTGTGTTTTCGTTCTGTTTTTCATTTTCGGCATTTCACTCTGTTTATGATTTTTGTCTCGTTTTTTATTTTTGTTATTTCACTTTGTTTTTAAGGTTTGGATTTTCGTTTTGTTTTCGATTTTTTGGTTTAATTTTGTTTTCGATTATTTGGTTTCATTTTGTTTTTGATTGCATAGTTTTATTTTGTTTTTGTTTTTTTGGTTGCATGCATTTTGTTTTTGATTTATTTGGTTTTCTTTTGTTCTCGATTCTATGGTTTTATTTTGTTTCTGACTTTTTGGTTTCATTTTATTTTCGATTTGTTGAAATTCGGTTTATTGTTGTGTTTCTGATGTTTTTCATTTTGTTTTAATTATCGGTTTCCGTTTTGTTTTTGGTTTTTGGTTCTGATTATTTGGTTTAGGTTTAAATTTATTTTTTTGGTTTTTTTTGTTTATAATTTTTTGAAATCCAGGGTTGCTATTTTCGATTGATTATGCAGAAGTATAGAAAATTAAGCAAAGATTTCATGTTATTTTTTTATCGTTTACGATATCGAAATCGATATCGAAAACGATATCTATTTTTACAGCAGGGCACAAATAAAATAGGAGGGAATTTGGAATGGATAGGAAATATATGTGAGAAGAACAGGAAAAATAAAGGGATGCTGAAAATGTGAACTATACAAGAATATTTAAATATTTAAATTACTAACAAAGGTTAAATATAGAATATAAATAGGTAAAAATCGATAAAATAAAAAAAAAAAAAAAGAATAGATAAAATCAAGAACCTTCACAGGATGACGATACCAGTCAAGCTGTTAAAGGTAATTTGAAGATCAACAAGGATATATTATGATTAAATATAAAATTAAATAAATTTTTTTGTTGTTTTAATATATTCTGCTATAGGTCTGATGACCACAATCTTTGGTTTTTTTAAAATGTTTATTAGGTCTCGAGTTAAGTTAAATTTAATTTTCTTTTCTTTCAGGGAGCTACGCATTTTAGTCCTTCGCTCATAGAAGAGAGGACATTCAAAAAAGAAGTAGAATGGTGTTTCGTCAGGGAACCGGTAATCACATGATGGATCTGATATAATTTTTTTACTAAATAAGGAATGTTTCAATGAAGTGTGGTTAGCTCGGAGTCTTAAAATACTCACAACAATCGAACGATCCTCAGGGAAAGAGTGAAACCAAGGTTTAAGTGAGAAATTCGAATAAAAGTTTCCAAAACAAAAAACTCCCTTATCCTTGAAAGTGTCCTGAAGAGTTTTATTTTGTGCATCTTTCAATTTTTCATTAGTCAAAGAATAAGCATCAGTATAAGGGATTCTTAAAAATGAGATTTCATTTTTTTTTCAGTGCATTTTTCGCAAGGGTATCAACTTTTTCATTACCAGGAATTCCTACGTGACTAGGAATCCAGATGAAAGTTATAGATTCGTTATTTAAAGTTAGATTCTGAGTTAGAACTTTCATTTCGTCAATTTTATAAGATATGTCAGGCTTATGAGAGGAACCAGAAGGAAGGATAACAAGGACAGAAAGACTATCTGAGAATATAGTAAATGAGTTTGAAGTGAAAGTGTTGTCACGAATAAACTCTAATGTTTTTAAAATTGCATACGCTTCTGGAGTAAAGATTGATGCTAAATTTACCAACAAAATTACAACTCTCGTGTCGGATTTAGAACCATCAGTATAAAAGACAATGTCCTTACTCAGAAAATTTTTATATTGATCTTCAAAAGTTTGGACAGGATTTGCATTGCCTTTAAAGATTTATGGATCTGTTTTAATTATATTTATTTGAGTTTCTCTAATTTTTGGGTCAATCAAATAGAGAGAGTGAAAGGGAAATTTTTTAATATTAGCATTTTTAATGTTTTTTTCAAAAAAAGAGTAAGTATTAAAAGCAAACAAGTCCCGAATATGTCTTTGGATTTGTTGAGGCTTATTCTTAAATTTGTTTCTAATACGATCAGATAATTCTTTGATAGAATTGGTCACTGGGTTGGTCATCAGAGAATAGTTTTTAATGTAATAATTACGAGTAAGTTTTACGAATCTAATGTTTAGATTCGGAACCACACTCTCTGCCACCAAGATTTTATTAGGAGTAGAGTCACGATAGCCTAAAGCCAATCTAAGAGCTTTGCGCTGTACTTTTTCAAGTTTGTCAATTAACGAGTCGTTATTACTATCTAAAATCTGAGCAGAATACTCAAATATAGAGCGTATAGCAGCTTTATAAAAATGTAACATAAGTTTGGGACTAGCACCCCAAGCCCTTTTCGCAAAAAGTTTCATTTTATAAATTCTTCGAATTGTACGTTTAATAAGATATGAAATGTGAATTTTCCAATCCAATTTAAAATGTAACGTACTACCTAAAAGTTTAGCAGTCGTGGAAGGTTTATACGTAAAATTATCAATTTTAATAGAAATATTTTCTAATTCTATATGTTTTCTAGTAAAGACAACAAATTCAGTTTTTTCGGGGAAATTTCTAAATTTTTATTTGCCAAAAATGTTTGTAGTAATTGCATATTTCTCTTCAATGAATTACAAGATGTTACAATATCTTTGTGAAAGTTATAAAAAACCAAATCATCTGCATATATAAAAAATTTCGTATTTCTTTCAAAGACGTGAGAAATATCATGTAAGTATAGATTGAAAATAGTCGGAGAGAGGACACTACCTTGTGATAAACCATTCGTGGCTATTTCAGAAGGTTCGATTTGTCCGTCAATTATGAAATTTGAAAATCTTTTTGAAATAAGATTCGATATAAATTTAGTAATTTTGTAAGTGATTCCGACTTTAGCTAAAATCGAGGAAACAAGAGTGGGATTCACATTATCAAAGGCACCTTTGACATCAACAAAGAAAGCAGATGTCACTTCGTTTTTGAAAAATGATGTTCTAATGTCATCAGTTAAAATTGACAAGTTATCAGGACAAGACTTACCTTTCCTAAATCCAAACTGAAACTGAGAAAAAACATTTTTTTCGCAATAAATTACAATTCTTTTATTGATAATTCTTTCCAAGATTTTAAGTAAACATTGAGCTAAAGCAATAGGTCTAAATTTACCTAATTTATTTTTTGGAATCAAAATAATAAGATAATGCAACCAGTTCTCCGGAACAGAGTGACAGTTTAAAATATCATTAAACATTTTACAGTTAATTAACATTGATTTTGCTGGTAAATAAGTTAACATTGAATAAGTTATTTTATCGAAACCTGGACTAGAATCTTTATTAGTTTCACATAAAGCTGATTTGAACTCAAAAATTGTAATATCACTATCAAGATAATTATTATCACTAAATTTTGAATTATCAGGAAACGTATGAATAATTTGTGGGATACAAGTTAGGAATTTTTTCAATTAAAGATTAACGAATTTTTTAAAAGTTTAGTTATTCTGTATGTCTTCTTAGCAACCGCTGCTGTTCTGTTTTTTTTCTATTTCAGTTCCGATACTAGGATTCTTGATAAAGTTTCTTTCAGCAGAAATCCTCGCCTGACGAGCTTCTTCGCATTTCTTATTCCACCAGATATTGGATAGATGAATTTTTTTTCTTCCTTTTGTCTTGGTATTTTGTTGCTGTTGAAGTCCATCAACTTGCTCATCTGGAATAATAGATTGATCAATTGCTTGAATGATTAACCCATTAACGCCCAAACGGACGAATTTTGACCTCGACTTTGCACGTTCATAATTTTTATGAAAAAAGGTTTCAAAGAAGTTTAAAGGTATCATAACTTACGTAGAATTTTATGTTCTTTCAGATGGATTGATCAAAATTTGTTAAAACTTTGTTGTTTGAAAGTTATAACAACTTTTTTATAAAAAGTGCCCAAATTTTCGTCGATTTTTGAGAAAGGCGATTTTTTTATGACCGAAAACGGATACCAAACGTTCTAAAAAGTGAAATTCTTGCGTCCATGGACTCCAAGGAGTAACTTACAAATTTTTAATGTTTCAAATTCAAGATGGCGGTACCCAATATGTTCGCTCAAAAGCAAAAACTCACGTTATCAAAGTTTAATTCGATAAATTTGGTTTTGTTCGATACATTTTACTTACCAAGCTTTCTTAAATGATGTTTTCGAGTACCTGGTTTGAAATTTTTTATTTTGGCTTAGAAAAACAAAATGGCGGATCCAAGATGGCCGACCAAAAACCTTAATTTTACACTTTCTCTGGAAAATTAATATGATTATTGATTCGGCTACCTTAGATCTTACACTTCTTATCATATCTAATAATTTCAAGATGGCCGATCCAAGATGGCGGACCAAAAATATGAAATTTTCATTATTTTCAGTGAAGTTTACATTTGCAATGATTTTGCTACCGAAAATAACACACTTTTTATCAAATTTATCAAATATATTAAAATGGCGGATCCAAAATGGCGGACAAAAAGTTTTCGATTTTGATTTTTCCTGTAAAATATCTTCTATTTGACTTTTTTTAGTCTAATGCTCTCTAGACACTGATATCGCTGTGTTATGCGTTATTTTCGGTAGCAAAATCATTGCGAATGTAAACTTCACTGAAAATAATGAAAATTTCATATTTTTGTTCCGCCATCTTGGATCGGCCATCTTGAAATTATTAGATATGATAAGAAGTGTAAGATCTAAGGTAGCCGAATCAATAATCAGATTAATTTTCCAGAGAAAGTGTAAAATTAAGGTTTTTGGTCGGCCATCTTGGATCCGCCATTTTGTTTTTCTAAGCTAAAATAAAAAATTTTAAACCAGGTACTCGAAAACATCATTTAAGAAAGCTTGGTAAGTAAAATGTATCGAACAAAACCAAATTTATCGAATCAAACTTTGATAACGTGAGTTTTTGCTTTTGAGCGAACATATTGGGTACCGCCATCTTGAATTTGAAACATTAAAAATTTGTAAGTTACTCCTTGGAGTCCATGGACGCAAGAATTTCACTTTTTAGAACGTTTGGTATCCGTTTTCGGTCATAAAAAAATCGCCTTTCTCAAAAATCGACGAAAATTTGGGCACTTTTTATGAAAAAGTTGTTATAACTTTCAAACAACAAAGTTTTAACAAATTTTGATCAATCCATCTGATAGAGCATAAAATTCTACGTAAGTTATGATACCTTTAAACTTCTTTGAAGCCTTTTTTCATAAAAATTATGAACGCGCAAAGTCGAGGTCAAAATTCGTCCGTTTGGGCGTTAATGGGTTAAGTTCAAGAACTGATCATATTTTTCATTTTGATTTAAAGATTCAAAGAATTCTGAATCAGTCAATGTTTCATTTTTCATAAATTGTTTAAAAAAGACCCAATCCACTTCTTTAAGATTAATTATATGAGATTTGTTTTAGTGAGTATGAGGATTCGTTAACGTGAGCGTCGAAGGTTTTTTGGAGAACGTAAGCGATGAGAGGTTTTTGGGGAAGTCTCGCGTTGCTGCGAAACTTGTTATTTTTTTGGGGTTTGAGTGGGCCGAGAGTTGTGATTAACTTTCGGCATGTTGGCTGGGGTTCTGAAAGTAGTAATATTCGTACTAGATGGTTTCTTAGGCAATCTTGCTAAAGAGTTGGCGTAGCTGCACGGACAGAAAATTCTAACGAAAAACGCATAGCATAACGATGCAAAATCAGCAAATTGATCGATATGCAAAAAAAAACTAGCGTCTTACGAAAATCGCACAGGTAACTGTCAAAAAACGCTCAGTGAGTTCTCTGGCAAAAATCTCATCTATACAGCAACCTTTTTTAGGTTATGGTGCCTTGCGATTTATTCATGCCCCCACTCTTGCGAAAAACGCAAGAAGTCGAATGCGATTTTCGCATGACTCCGCCCCTTTGTTGTCTGTGATCGAAAGTATGTTATTGTTAGTATTCGACGAGAAATTTTAAATCTCTGTTGCTAATTTAAATCATATTTGCTCAGTGTTTTAATAAAAAGATAAATTCAACTATAAATTTTGCTTTTAAAAATAAATTGTTTGCAATTATTCATAAAATTGGATTTTTACATGAATTGATGAATGAAATTTGATTTTCACATGAAAAAGTTAAAAAATAAAATACAAAAATTGGACTAAGATTGAATATTTGAATTTGAACAAAAATTTTAAATCAAGACATAAATTTTGAAAAAACATTAAATCTAATTTTGCTATTGGTATTCTATAATTTTTGTTTATTACATTTGTTTGTGTACTAAATAATGAAGGATAAACACATCAATAAAAAGTTAATTGGAGTTTTTATTAGTTATAAATGAAGTTCTTACAAACCAATTCACGCAAATTATATCATATTAAATAATTTAAACATCGTATCGCAGAGCAATGCATCTTTGTCCATTTAGTGTGACATGTAAACATGGAGGAGTTCGCAACAACAAATCATCATTTATAAGTCTCGTTTTATTCCCTAGTATCACATTATAAGCGTGGTAATAATGATCGAAATGACTAACTTCAAGTTCCGTTGCGCAAACCAAAGTTTAACCGTCTTCACATGAATAAATATAGTCTATCATCGCAAATTGGATATTCTGTTCCGCTGATATTTCACAAACAAAAATAGTTTCCGCGTGGAACATTTTTCCTAAGATTTCAATATGCTTTAACGTTGAAACATTGGCATTTGGATCGAAGTTAGGGTCAATCTGACGGATTGCAGAATTAGCGTCTTTGTTTTTGACTGAACCACAAATAAGATCTGAAGATGGAATAACTGAAGTAATGCTGTGATACGCGATTTGCAACTGATGTTTAATAGAAATGGTATAAGGCAAATTAATATTGTTCGCTGTAGTGATTCCGATTTTTTTTAACTTTTTGTTTTTTCGTTCAAACATTTCCGAAGATGTTTTAACAGCTGGTCCAATCAATAACATGACTCTTACATAGTGAAGCCACAAATGCATTTTAGGTTTTAAGTATCCAAATAGCTTGAGATATAAAGCATTATGTTTTTGAATAAGATCCTGCAAATTCCACAAGTCAAATTTTCTAAGATTAGGTAAAGTTAATATTCCGATTATTTTGCGAAGAATAAGGTACAGTTTCCAGTACTCGTTTCCTGGATTAATCAAATCGCCTATCATTAAACCCAAATATCTTGTTAAGCAAAGCATCTCTGCAGCAGATTGTTTACATTTTAGTTTTATCGGTCCCTTTTTCGAATTCGCGTAGTACAGAGGTCGCGGCTTATTGGAACTTTCAACGTGACCGTACGGAAAACGTTCAATTTTTGGAATTGACTACGGCTAAAGTAATGACTTTATCTTTGATAAGAGCATCAATAACGTTTCGCACTGTATAAACAGCTCCACCTTCGCAGAAATCATGCATAAAATCTAAAGAAAAGTTTTCGGCAATGTGGAAATTCTCAATTTGATTGAAGACGCAGTTTTCCTTAACACTAGAATTTTTACAGCCATTTTTTAATTCTGCTTCATACGATTCGACAGTTCTGACTAGTGAACTAAGTTCTTGTACCGATTACTTGCATTCGTCACTGCTTGCAGTGCAAATTCTACACCAATATTTTGCATTAAAACTTTCATTAAATCCACAGGTTGAATTCAATCCCAAGTTATCGCCTGATACAGTTATGCATTGAAAATACACTTGTACATTTTGGTCGCCAACTTTTACAGTAATTCCATTTTTAGACAAATCATTTAAAACTTGGATTGATTTTACAAACACCTTATGATTTCCGAATTGTTTTAAATGTTTCGTATAACAAAGCGTAGAAATAAAAATGTTGCTCATTTTGGCTACAAGATGAGAAGGCAAAAACGGGCAAGAAACGTAACACCCGCCAAGTTTTTGTTCCCCAGCATGTGATCCAAGCGCGTTCCCAACTTCGAAATCATCGTAATACAGAATAAGGGGGAGGACAATTCTATATAAAAACAAAGGTTTGTATTTAAAAATCCATAGATAGCCTTGCATAATGTTTCGGAGAGTTTCTTCGTCTTCTTCTAATTCACGAACATAGTCCAAGATTTGTTGAAAAACACCAGGCTTCTCTAACAAATTTCGCAAACTTTCGGCTAACGGAACGTGAACAGCACTAACTTTTTTTTTCTTTGCACCCTCATTTTCAGCAATAACAGTGTCATCTTCTAACTCAAATAATTGCGGAGGAATAAAATCACACTCATTTTCATAAACTTTAAATCGAGCATGCTCTGTTGATAAGAGCGAAAATAACTGTTTTCTGTCTTCTAAAAGGAATTGCACTTTGCTACAAACAATTGGAATTGCCAGTGGTTTCAAATGTTTTTCGTTCTCACATTGCAGAAATGGAATGAAAATGTTCGATATAAAATTGTCAAATGATTCTATGATTTGTTGAACAGCTGCTCGACACAGAAGTGGACTATTATATAAAAAAAATGTAAACTGAATCATTGCCATTAGTAAATCGTGAATTGATACATTTTTGAATTCCATTGTAGGCGTAGTGTAATCCATTTTGAAGTCAGAAATAGTAGTAGTGATGATGCTAAAATTTGTTTACTTTTATTTATAGAACTAATAAAAATAATTTACGTAGTTAATTTAAAAGCTTCAACATCGACGACAGTTAGTTGAAGAGTTATTTGACAGTTACTTTGACAGTACATTCAACTGCTGCATAACTTTTGTACAATTGCTGTAAGGATCTTTCACTTCAAATTCGTAAACCTGCCTTTCAACAAACTGCCAGATGTGATTGCAAACTATCGAGTAATCTATAAAAAAAACCTTCATCGCTTGAAAGCATAAGTCCACTGCTTCCTAGACAGTGTTTCTTTTGTAACGACAATCTCCAATAATGACAAATGCTGACTGAATTTCACTTAGTGTTGGCCCTTGAATGACGAACGGTTTTGTCAACAGCTTGTGTGGGCTGTTAATTTCTGTAATTTTTTGCTTAGCTTCGAAAATGCAATCATCTGAATTCTCGGCTGTCTAAAATTATTTTACTGTTATTCGTTATGTTCTGATGTTTTAATGTTAAAAGACAATGATCAAATTATAAATATTGTACATTAATCTTATCAAAAACACTTACCGAGTGGTAAACGAAAGTTAACAACGAATCTAATTTTGCAGGGCTCCAAGTAATACCTGATTTGGACCTCGAACTGATTTTTGTTACTCGATTGAACAGAAATGGTAACAAAACGAGGGTGACCACCTGCTTGTGTTCTGAAAAAACACAATAAAATGAATTGAATCTTTGCTTTTTAAAAAAAAGCCAGAACAAAGCAAACAAGTTGAAAAAATTGTAAAAAAACATTTTTAAATAAATATTTTATACCATCATTCACGTACGGTGAATTTTCTGTAATAATTTTCTTGATATCGTCGTCACTGTATTTTCTTTTCTTGGCAAGTGCCAAAATGTGATTGTGCAAGTTTGGCCAGGTAGCAGCAAAAGAGTTGGTTGGTGCAATGAATTGCTTTTGAAAATCAATTTGGATCTGAAAACAATTTTATTTATAATAAGTCCTTGTTTTGTTTCTTATTAATACAATGATGTAATAATTACTAATTATATGTTTTAGTAATTATTAGAAATGAACACATAATAACTAATTGACTATAATTAATATTAATTACAGTCGAATTAATTATGTAATAATACTAATACCAACTCATATCCATCATCATTTTGCAAATTAGGTAATGTGGTGAAGATATCTTCCACGTCAAGTTTCTTGTACACTTCGATTCTTTCATTGAAAGCGGTGTTGAGCCATTTTTCCTTGTAATCTTCGTCAATTTTTGACACAACTTTTTGCAACTCTTGCGAATCAGAACTTTTTGGAACTTCTTGTTCTAAATAAAATGATGAGAAATTATTTTGAGTTACAAACTTGTAACGTTGAATTTTGTTAGTGAAAATTTTACCTATTTCATCTGCAGAGCGTTTGAGAGAATGACTTTTTTCTCGCCCGACAGCAATTTCTTTTTTTCTTTGTTTTGCATAATAAGACTGCAAGGTGCCTCCAGCACTCTTTCCTGCTGACGGTGGGGTATAGAATATTTCTTCTAAGAAAGTGTCAAAAAATTCTGCTAATAAACGAGCCAACTGTTGAAGACGAGAAACTGATATCATATTAAGAAAGTTCACGTTTTGTTATGTTGTATGCAGACGAAAATTGAATTTGTCACCAAACATCAATATGTAATCAACTTACAATCTGCTGTTTGTCCTCTTAAACTCGTGATTCACCAACAGCTTGGCTACTTTGTTTGGAGAAAAATAATTTGTTTTTTTCTCATTTAAATAACTTTTCACGGTTTTCGGGGTCAAGCTGGTGGAGATATGCTATTATTTGAAATTCGCCTTCGTAAGTTTGAAGAAGGACATGAGAAATGTAATGGTGAGGTTTAAATTGTAAATGTGGTTGGTTGTTCCCTAAAACAACGACAAAATACAGAATTGTAGAAGTTTTACTTCATTTTACGTTGAAGTGTAATTAAAAAATTTACTTGTCCACTTACCACCACTTTAAAATTGTCTTCCTTCAAATTGGGACTCAAAATCTTGGCTTCTGGAAATTGGTCCTCCTTGGAATTGTCCTCTGCTCACTTGTCCTCCTTGAAATTGTCCTCCGAAAATTTGACCTCCTTGAAGTTGTCCTCCTAAAACTAGCCCTCTAGAAAATTGTCCTCCCCAAACTAGTCTTCCTTGAAATTGTCCTCCGGAAACTTGACTACCTTCACATTGCCCATTTTCAATGTTTACTTCTTGATTTTGGCTTCCTTGAAATTGGGGGTTGAAATTTTGGCTTCCTTGAAATTGTGGGCTGAAGCTTTGGCTTCCTTGAAATTGTCCTCCGTAAGCTTGGCTTCCCCGAACTTGCCCTTTTTGAAATTGTCCAGTAGGAATTTGGACTCCTTGATATTGCCCTCCGTAAACTTGGCTGCTTTGAATGTGTGCTCTATGAACTTGTACGTTCGCACACAGATCTTCCCGAAATCTGTCTTCTGGAACCTGTATTACTTCAGTCGAGCCATCCTGAATTTGATCATGAATATGTCTTGATGTAGGAGGCATATCAGAAACAGAACTGTTGTCGTCACGTCCATTTCCATTGTGCAAAAATGAATTTTTATCCTGATTCGTCTTTGTCTGACCTGTCGAATAAAAAACGAATTAGAATGTTTTTCATTGTGCAGCAAATTGAAAGAATTATAAACTCACAGCTTTGTGTAAAAGTAAATTATATGTTGAATTTAAAATACAATAGTAGAAAATTAAAATAATAGGCTGATTAAAATTATCAAATTCAAAATGAAAGTCTAACCGTCATGGCTTGGATAAGAATGTGGATTCGGTAACATCTTGTTTGGTTATGCCTAAGTTATTGATGCTAGCGACCGGTTATGAACACGTCTGTCGTTTCCTGTTAATAACAAAAAAGCCATAATTTGTTAAAAACAGTTTGTTTTTACAACATCAGCAACGCTGATAAGTTAAAGTTTGTACATTTCAGTTTTTTTCATCATAAACATCAACATAACGTTTGTTCTGTTTTTCAAACAAAAAAAATTTCAAAACATAATTATTTTATATTTAATTTAAATTAAAATTGGTTCAATTCTCGAATTATAGTTTAATTTAAAAATTATGAAAGATGTTTTGAGGTTAACCGTTGTTTATACGAATAGATTTGTGAAAACTTGTACAGACTGTACAGACCTTCCCTCTTACTTTCCCTTTCAGGATCTGTAACAGGTAGCTCTGTTTTCAAGTCCGTTTCTTTGTTTGTCTCTTTGTTTAGAGACTGTGGGTCTTGAGTGGCGTCATCAGAAATCATAGCAGATTTTTCAAAAGATGGCTGTGTATTGTGGAACACAGCTAGAAGGCCCTTATAGAGTGTTGAATAATCCTCAAGATATTGTAATGCGACTTGTGGAACCATCTAAAGGAGAAAATCGAAAATTTGACAACCGATAATTGGTACACAAGCTATGAGTTAGGGCAAGCTTTACTAAAGGAAAAAATCACCCTCCTGGAAACGATGCGAAAAAACAAACGCGTAATACCGATTGAATTCTTACCATCTAAAAACTCAGTCCCGCAAACGTCACTTTTTGGTTTTCAATCACAAGTAACACTCATGCCCTACGTGCCGAAACCCAACAAATCTGTCGTTTTATTATCGACTATGCATGATTCAGAAGAAATAGACCCAGAAACAAGAAAACCATTCATGGTCCTAGATTATAATGATACAAAAGGCTGCGTAGATAACGTAGATAAAATGTGTGCAGCTTCTTCTGTATCAAGAATCACGAGAATATGGCCTCTCGCGATATTTTTCGTTGCATGAATTCTTCTTTCACTTTGTTATTCCGTACGTGTGCGTACTAACCTCATCGCCGCGACTTAACTTTTCATGATCTATCCTAAGAGAGACATATTTTCTCTCGCAGCGTGTCCGCGCTTCGACATTCAACCTTTACAGACTTTTCACGTTCGCGCATGTTGGTCCTGGAAACATACGTACAGAAAAAATGAAATATAAAAATTAAAGTTCAAGTAGGGACAGTAGTTCGAGTGGTGTGCCCGCACAAGCGGGCAGCCTTAAGCTGGGTATCGCAGACCCATAAAGGCAGCTCACAAGGCGTTTTGCAACAACCGAGGTGTTAAATGAACTCCCTTACCAGAGCTAGTTAATGCCACGTTCAAGTGAAACGGTTATGGAAAAACCCCATGCCGTTTGTGCTTTAAGGGCACGCTCAAGTACTTGGCCATTTCTCGCCGAACGATGTTCAGTCTTAAATGCGTACGGGGGACACTCGTGAATCCCTTTCAGCATGTCGTATCTTAAAAGGCAAGACTTTTATCTATACTTTGAGAGGCACCTCATCTCTCGCTGTTCTACCTACTTTTTAGTTTTATCTTTATTAACAATACAAAATTTTCTATACTTTTCTGTTCGCGCGAAACAATCGGGTAACTCCACTTTTCAATATCATGAGAAAAACGCGTTTGCAGTTTTTGATGCATTTCTCTTGTTTTGTCATTTTTCAATTGTTTTAAACTATCAATTTTGTCTTTCAATAAACATAATTTCTGAGGAAACTCAAACAGTTGTTATATTGCAATTTATACATAAAAATATCATAAAAAGACGATAGAAGTAAAAAGACATGGCTTTTTCAGCAAGCATCGTCATGATCGCAAGGTATGAGCATTCATTGGTGTGAAAGCCCGTTAAAAATAGTTCTCCAATTATAAATTGGTATGAAAGTACGAAAAGTATCATTACATAAATCGACTCTAGCGTAACTTCGTTTTTCCGCACGATTTAAGACAATTATTCGAAAAATAGATGGAGTAACCTTGTTTTTACGCAAAAATTGACATTAGGGAGATTTTAATTTTTGACATAACTTTTATGTGTGTTACAATCTCAAAACTTGGATCCGATAGAATGTCTCTGAACTAGAGAATGTTTTTACGTTCGTTGATTTAATTTTTTTGAAAAGCAAAGTCAGTACTTTTGAAAAAAATCTGATTTTTTCCGGGCGAGCACAAACCTACACTTTACCGAACTTCATTAAATTTGGCATACATGTATAACTTCGGTGACAATACGAGTTGGTGGCGTTTATCGTGCGAATTCACCCCCTTATCCCTTATTTCCACCCACGCATTACTAAAAGCATTGTATTTATCTAACTTTTTCGATTTTTTCTCATAAATCATTTACAACGATAAAAGAGAGTTATATTTACCTACCTGTAATACCTTTGTGTACTCATTCAATACTAA
>CM036338.1:6794225-6796725 GCA_020615435.1 Telenomus remus
TCGCTCCTTCAAACTCTGCAGATCGAAGGAATCCATAGGTTATCGAAAGCGCCCGAGATGTCAAATGCCATCCCTAGAACATACTTGCTGTTACGACGTTTGAGTTCAATATCTCCCTTAGTTTGCAGATTGCATCCGTGGTTGATCGTTGTTCTCTAAAGCCGTATTGACGTTCGGCAGCAAGATCTTCGTGTTCAAAGACTGGTGCTAGTTTATCAGCAATCATACGTTCGAGAATTTTGCCTAGTACTGATAGAAGCGATATGCCTCGGTATGACTTTGCCTCTTTCGGATCCTTTTCAGACCTTTCAGAAGAAAAATCACCTCGCGAGCTTCCATTCATCGGGAAATGTTCCCGATTCCAGGCATTGGTTATACAACTCTAAAAGATCCTCATGCATATGCGGCATTGCCTGCTTGAGGATCTCGCTTTCAACGAGATCATAACCTGGGCACTTACGGTTCTTCTGGCGTTTAATCGCACTCTGAAGCTCTTCTAGAGTGAACGCTGACGCGTTACTCTCCATCTGGAGCCTCTCGGCACGTACGCCTACTCTGCCGTTGTTGCTCAGTTTCATTGTCCTCGGGGTCCCGAGGAAAATGTACATCCAGCAATCTCTCAAGCGTTTCCTGACGGGACGATGTCATCGAGCCATCAGGTCGCTGATATTCGAAAGAATGTGCTGTTGCTTGATTTTACCAACAGCCAGTCTGTATGGAAGTTCCCAGGGATCGTTACTTTCCCTAGCCTTGCTCATGAGGCTACGGAAGCTGTCCCTTCTTGTGGGCCCAGATGACTGATTTGTATTTTCTATCAGCGGCCTTGTAGACGCGCTTCTTACGTTCGATTTCATCATCTGAACTCCTACTCCTTACCCATTGATACTGGCGCCTTCTCCTGTGAGAGATTCGTTTCAGTTGGGTAAGTTCCGGAGTCCACCACGGAACTGTTTTCGCTCTCGGTTTTCTTCGAGGTATGGGCATGTGTCAGCTGCACTTCGAAGTTTACCTATGATCGAGGTTACGTTTTCAGAGACTGTATTGTCTCTATTGAAAGCGGACGGTGCGTTCGAGAGTGCATCTGCAAACTTTCCCCAATCTCCTTTTCTGAGATTATATCGGTCGAAGTTCGCGATACTAGGTTGCTCTTGTGAGCTGTCTGCCTTTAATGCTGTAACTATCACCCTGTGGTCGCTAGACGTCCAGCCATCTTTGACTGTCCAACTCTCGACCAAAGGTAACATCTGTTCGGTCGCCAACGTTAGGTCTATGTAAGACTTCCCGTTTATGCTTTCGAAAGTAGGCTTGGTGCCCGGCTCGTTCAATACGAACAGATTGTACTGTGCAATAAAAGTTTCCAGCTCTTCACCTTTTGGATCCGTAAGTCGATCTCCCCACATGGTCGATCGAGCGTTCGTGTCCGCGGCGATGAGCACCTTCTGCCCCTGGAGGCGTTGTAATATGCGTTCGATGTGAGCTATTCCAACTCTCGTACGTTCGTTATGTTGGAAGTATATGCTCACTATGTAGAATGACCCTAGCTCGGAAGATACCTCGGCGCAAACGCAGTGGCCATTGCTTAGTTCGGAGAGTTGAGTGGCCCTGAGCTTTGGGTTCGCTATAGCGATCCCCGCCCAGGTACCCTCTCCTTCCAGCATTGTAACACTAGAGAGAGCACAACCCAGGCCGAAGCCTGGTATGCTCCCCTTGAAGGTGTATGGCTCTTGCATCAGGATGATATCGATATCATTCCTAATCGCAAGTCCGCGTAGCTCATCGGTTACGTGTCGAGCTCTTCTCATGTTCAATTGGGCCAATCTTAGGCCTTGTGCCTGTACGACGTTCGAAGCAGGCACTGCCGTTATGTCTTGTTCGAGTTGAGCCCCTTGAGATGTCGATTGGGGCTCACCAGCGTTATTGTTCGAGAGAACTGCCCGACGCTGTTCCTGATCAATCAAGTTGTTGTTCTCGGGAGTTCTGTTTTGCGGGATGGTCGCCTGTACATCCACGCGAGGAAGTTCGATACGCAGAATAGGCAGCTGCGTGAGGGAGGAGTTATGGGTTCCTCCCTCATGACTCTCTATAAGAGAGTCTGTGGGAAACGCTGGTTGCCCGTTTATACCGTGTCTTTTGTTTGTGTTTGTCATTTTAATTGATTTATTATACTCCTCCATCATTCCTCCGCGACAATAAGATTTGTCGGTTATCAGATAGCCTTGTGACTTACTCGGTCGGCACCTTGTCTCCCAAGAATCGGTCCGGTGGCCTCGGAAGGTCCCCCCGAACTCTGCATCAAGGTCCCACACCCGGTCACAAATCGGCTTTAATACAGAGTCGAGATTTTCGCCAGTTGTACAGGGCAGCCTCTCCGGCAGTTACACCGGAGTTCGGGCCCATACACTACCTGGCAGCCTAGGTGGGCAAACCCAGTTCTCCATCTGTACCCTCCAGCTCCTTTCCCCAGTTGACAGCACCAGCCGCGCAAGGCAGTCGGCGCTCT
>CM036338.1:8604225-8793512 GCA_020615435.1 Telenomus remus
GGTGACAGATGACTAGTTTGGTTCTTCAAAAGGAAAGGAAAATGTTTGTGACTGAAAACTGAGTCGATTATCTGGAACAATATCAGAATGGAAAGAAAAAGAAAAAAATCAATAACCTTGAAGGAAATGGACTGAAAACAAAACAAGTTGGCCGGATCGATGAATGGAAATATTGTTGACTGCAACTCTGGTGAACGCGAGGAAATATAGAAGCAAGTACACATGCTACTTATGTAGTAAAAAGGGGAGGTAGATGCATACGTCACAGAACATCTGTCACGCGCTCGTGGCTTTAGGACGTACCCCAAAAAGGATCGACGAGTAGGGTCCTTTGAGACAAAGAAATAGTATGACGTACTGGCAGCTGAGCATGTGACGTAGGAAACTTCGAAAGTCCCCCTCCATCGTATCGCTTCTAAGGTGTTTTCCACCCTTCGATCTATCTTCTTCGTCACCCCACACCCTTCCTCGCTGTACATCTGAACGCAGATTTGCCGATTGCAGATTTACTATTATCATTGTTATCTCCGCCTAAGCTTCAATAAATAACTTTCAATCAGAAAGGAACTTTGACAAAAAACTTAATCCAGTTTTATTAAAGACAACAATCTCCTCGTATTCAAATCCTGACATCTGGATAGAAGAATGACAGGAAAGACAAAACATTATTTTTGATCGGAAAAAAATGTCTAGCCTAACAAACGTTGAAAGGAAAATTTTCCTTGAAAGGACTCTGCCAAGTTTGAAATACGATTTTCCAGTTTACGTCTTCAGAATCCAGCGCTTGACAGACTGAAAACCATGGAAACGACTTTGAAATGAATACCGAAAGAAATGCTGGAAAAAAAATCACTTGCATAATGGGTGGTCCACCTAGGAAGCTCTATTGGCGTGTGCCTTTTTTGTCGATGACTCTCTCCCATTCATCATATAACTAAGATGTACATTAGGCAAATAGGATGCACCCGGCAGACGAACAATAATGAAAAAAAAAGCTGATGCTGGCATCCTTACACAAAATTGGCTAGGAAGCTCAACCTGTTGTCAACCGTACACTCCTCCTTCGATAGACCAATGTGAATGCGCCCGTCTCCTTCCAGTCTCCGGCGTCTTCGGATCGCGCCTCCCACCGGATACGGTAGGTGAAAGAAGCGAAAACCACAAGTCCATCCTCAAAGCGGTCTGGCTCTTTTGGAACGCGAGCGCGCATACCGAGAGTCGAGCCAAAGCCCGCAGCTAATCTTGCGATGGCGAGTACAGTAATGAAAGCCGGGGCTCTGTCTTTTGGATGAGTTTTCGGCTTTTCTTCAGATCCGTCGACACACCATCCCCTTCGACTCTGCAAAAACATTTGGAAAGAAAGAATCGAGCGAAAGGGGAGGAAGGCGAACTGGAAAGACGAGCTCGGACCTTGGCACACACGCTGCTTGGAAAAATCGAAGGGCACCAATGTTGACAATAGAAATTTGAATAAGTTGCAATCAAGGCAAAGCCAGTCGTTCAACAGGCGAAAGGAGTTTTTCGAAGCAGGGTCCTTGTTATTACCTGATGGTGCTCGTGGCGGACCCCCGTTCAACTCACTCCCCCCCCCCTACCGCCCCTTCTGCGGGCTTTCTTCTGCACACGATCTGCTCTTTTTAGCATCTGTCGGGACACGCGACCAACCCCCGTCGAAGAATAACACCCTGAAGAAAACAAAGCGAGCGGGGACGTTCGATCCGAGGGGAACACGCTGCCACCAACTACGTAGTCCGACTCGGTAATACTATTTTCTAGTCGATTCTTGGACTTTCTTCTCCGGCTGGCAGGCCCGGTAATTTGTTTAAAAGGGACAGCTTCGGGGGGCGATGCAAACTCGTTTGACGAGCGATTGAATGCGATTCTCGCAGAGCGCAGATTAGTCGGTGTTTTCGGTCGATGAACCATCAAGCGATGGAGAGTTGATGATAGATGAATCGTATTTACAATTGACGATCACGAGTGTTCTGTATGATGCCAAGGAGACGAGGTTGAGGGGCGGCTGTGTGCAAAGTTTTGTGCACTGATGGTGTGGCAATCAAATTTGTCGGCGACTTAGGACAAACGAGCCAAAGTCAATTTTGCATGTCCAAGTTTTTAAAGACTATTTTTTCCATCAGTTATAAATAAAGCAAAAATAAATATAAACAACAAACTCAAATATTGCAACTGTGAGTTTTTCATAGAAGAACATCTATCCCATGTTGGACCTCTTAAATAATAATGTAAATACAAATAAATAAATCGGTAAATAAACAAATAAATAATGTTTAGATTTTTAAACAAAGTGTTGGTCGCATGACACTGGGTACTAATTTTTTTGCTTCTAATTTCCCATATTTATAATTATAACACGTCCTATATTTTCGCACGCCAAAGTATCATATTATAAAATCATTTCATCAACTCGTTGAACGGTAAATTATATAAATTCACTCCACCAAAGTGTTAATGCTTTGCTAAACAACGACTCTTTTATTCCAATTTTATCAATGGTCTCGTTCGATTATCCGAAAATAATTTATTACCCGCTAAAACAATTGATTGAGAATTCAAATGTTTCATACCAGTGACTCAAATTTCACGCTAAATAATTATTTGGCCGCACAGCCGCGTTTCGCCGATCCGCAAAACAAGACAGATAATTGTCGCAAATCATAATTCTGCAAAATTTTGGCTAATCCGAAAGTCGAGCATTTGTGGCTCGCAGCAACAAAAAGTTAATATAACCGCCGAAAATTGAAACACGATAGTTCGCACCGAATCGATCCGTGCAAAATAATTAAATCAACTGTCATATCATTCGAAGGCCTTTTGTTCCGTTCGAGTGTTGGAATATCAAAAAAGCGATTGTTCGCATCAGCCGTCCGCAACCCTTTTTCCCGCAGAAGTCTTTCCCTCATCTTCATGCCCGTGACAAAGGCAAGAAAAAGATCGTAAGTAAGAATGACATTGATCGTGGGTGCCGTTTTCTCATTAACGAGGACGATATCGACATATCGATGTCTGCATCTGCCACAAAAGCTGCTATCGCTTTTGTATACGCGCAGGAGCAAAAGACGTACACATGCAGCTCCTTGTGACAAGCGAGAGACATGCATGCGAATCCGGGAAACCCGATCGACAATGACTCGCAGTGATCTTTGTTGATTATCGATCAACAGATGCAAATGGAGCGTTGTGCGTCCCTGAAAGACTGCCTCTTTCTTTCATTTTCGTTCCCGTCTTTTGCACGCGGCCCCAACCCTTTTGTATCTGTTTCTATGCAAAGCTGTCTTGGACACAAATGCCCGGCTGAAAAACGCGCCTGCTCGAGTGGAAAGAAAACTTTACAGAATACTGGAAGGTCAGATTTCGAGAGCCCCGCGATTCCAACGCGCCAGGCACAAACGGCCACGTCACCAGGTGCTCCTTAAGACGGCCACCTTCACCTGTTTCCTTTTTCTTTTGGGTCCGACGACTCTTTGTTGGAAAAACCGTTCCAACACGCAATCTTTGTCGAGAAAAAGGGTGAAATGAATATTCATCTTTCAAGTCGAAAGGAGACATCTTTTCGACTCTTTCGATTTCTATTCTGCGTTCGCGTTCCCAAGCTTGACAATGCTTTTCGAGTTCGATTTTGACAATTGCGGACTGACGCTTCCCAAGATTTAGTTTGTGAATTGGAAATAAGGCAAGGATATTCGCGTTTGGACAACTATTCCTGTAGGTATCTTTCTGAACATCCGACGAGCTCTTCGTGGGCCATTTTGACCCTTGTTCAAGCGCTATAATCGTAAATTGTGGTTACGTTGAAGCATCCTTTTCGAACAATTTAGACGCTTGCGGTGTATCTTCCTTGTCCACAAGAAATCTGAGCGAATCTTGATTTTGAACAATGTGTGAAATTTCAATTGCACGAATTACTAGTGTAAAACTGAAAAAGATCCAAAATATCGACAGAAACGCCAAAATATTTCACTAATGATCGGAAATGTTTTTGTAAGAAAAAAAATCTGTCTATTTTGTCAATGATAAAAATGAGGTAAAAATGCAAAACATTTTTCCGCAGAAGTAGAACCGGTAGTTTTCAGCATCGAAATCAAAAAATTGCATTTGAATTTTTGCGAGAACAGTTATTTGTTCGAGTTGAAATTTTTGTTTAAATAAGCATGTTTTACGTTATTTTATTCTTGTTAATCTAATTCAAATAAACGTCTCACACGAATCAGTTTGAATTCATCGAATAAATTAAATTTCTCAATTCCAATTCACCCGATCGATGCTCAACTAATTATCCTAATCAGCAGCTAGTTTGTTCATTGAATGATTTTCACGTCGATTTCAAACATCCACGACGACACGATGCAAAAAAGCCCCGAAAAGGGGTAAAAAATTCGAACGTCAAATAATGAGATTCCGATCAAAAGAAATGTTCATCTCTTTTAAATCGCCTTAGCAGTTCTTAAAGCCGATCGCGCGGGGGTGAAATTCGCAACGGCATCGGTGTACAATGAAGATCGCGAGCAACGCCCCGTCTCTCTTTTTTTTTCATTCTACATGCGTCGCCGCTCGGACCACCAAGCGATCAATGAATTGGAGCGTCCATTTTTTTTTGGTCAGCATCCTTTCGTCTTCGTTCGACGCATTACCGGTTGCATCTCGTGGACTCGACTCTCTTGCGTTCTCTGGCTCACCTTCATCCTCCTGGGTCGGCTGCTGCGCTCTGCGTGCGTCCTTGTCGCACACACACACGCGTGCCCGTACGTACCCACACGAGTGCGTTCAACTACCGACACGCGCGGATTACACGTATTTCGCCGGGCTCCCCACCTCGCCCGGCTCTTTTACCGCTTGGTCACTCGGCTGCAATCGAGAGCAACGGATTGCAAGCCCTCTCCCTTCTCTCTCGCGTAGGATATCCCTATATTTTTTTTCGTCTCTAATTTTCTCTCTTACACGTGATGCCTCCCCCTCGTCGGCCTTTCTCGCCGTTCCTCTTTCGCCTTTTCCTCCCTCGTGGCTCTCTGTCTCCTTTGGGTCGGCCATCTCCGTCCCACCCAAGCGTATTATCCGCTGACCATTGGCACTGCCGGCCAGCCGGACACACAAATCCACTTCACAAATACGAAAGTGCAGGATATAACCGGCGCCCTGCATGCGAGGGTGCATCGGTGTGCGCGCGATCCTTTGCACGAGATTTCGCTCGTGCATCGGCAGATAAATCTGCCCGACGTTTATGGACGAGCAGGAGAGAAGACACGCTCGGTGCGTACACGCGAAAGAAAGCGCATGCGTTCGTTACATACGTTTTGCATGTGTGCGTGCGTCCACGGCTCTTTTTGAGTGCCTTTCCACTATTTTGGGTTCCCTTTTTTTTGCACCTTCAATTTGACCCAACCGATTCACAACGACTCGCGACTCGTGATTTTCAGCGTTTAATGCGCCCCCGACCCTACCCGACGCATTTAAGTGCCAACAAATCCGCTAACGCTTCGTCAGGTCACTGCCGATGCAAAAACGCCTCCGCCAGCCACTCGCTGGGCCATTTTTGCGATCCTTTTTTTGGTCCTGCATTTTCTTGATCCAGTTCCTCTTGCGGTCAACCATTTTTTTATCAACACCGTGTCGTAGTCCATGGTTTTCACCCATCAAAACTAAATATTTAGATATATGTATTAGTTTACTGTTCAAAATTTTCTGCGTTTCAATTTCCTTTTCATTTAAATTAATTCTGTGGGGTTATATTCTAGTTTGAATTTTGGTTAAGTTTCTTCGGTTGGTAAAATGAGATTAGTAAGTTTTGCAAACCGAAATCCATGACTTGACTAGATGTTTTTCAATCTTCCGATCAAAGAACGGGAGTGAGTCCATTATAATGGGGATTAAGACGGCAAGATGAGTTTCTGAGAATGCAGAATTAGATTTGCGACTTGAACGAAGGGGATGATTGAACATCGCGTAACAGAAGGGTGACTTTTGTTGCGAAATGCAATACGGGTTAGATATTATGTATAACAAAATACCACAAGAAAGTAAGAATAATTTTGAACCTTGACTTTTACTTCGAAAAAATACATTTAGTAAAATAAGAAAATTATTCAATTTAACTAAATCGTAGATGTGCTTGTGCGGATCGAAAAAAAAAGTTAGATTTCATTCAATATTTATCAGAGATAAACAAAAACGAAATTGAAATACTGTTTGATTTACGTTGCATAGTGAAAAAAATTAAATGAGCGAAAGTATTTTTTTGCACTATTGACGAAGAATACAGAGTCAAAATAACTACAAAAAATGACGCAACTGATGTTTATTGAAAGAAAATCAATGTTATCAAATAAATATTATCAGACTTTCATTGCGGCAAAGTAAAAAAATCGAAAAAAGAAAAAAATTGTGAAAATGTTCACAACTTGAAATTTCCTGTTGTTCAGTTCACTCTGTTTCTTGAGCACGCGAATTGGCATAATGTGATAATTGATTCGCCACATCCTAAAGCCAAAAAAAGATGATAATCGTTCGCCTCGATCAAATCTATAACAAAATTTCTCAACCGCGAACATTCGATTCTTTTTGCGAATTAAGTGACATGCAGATATCATAATTTAATTAAAACTCCCCGCGCTGTTCGCGTCCACGAACGTATAATTAATATGAAAAAGATTTACATGCATCAAATTTTGCTGGCAGAGCGCGAATCGCTCGGCATTTTTCCGGCATCGCAGCGCTATTGATCGGGCGTATCGCGAGAAATTAGCAATCAAACGCATTTTAGCAGTTATTCAAGAACAACATTCGAATCGCAGTTTTATCTATCGATCCACGAATTTATGGCGCGGGATAAGGATTAAATTTACGTGCCTCGTAACGAATGGTGCGTTTTTTTCGTCCGTCCAAGACTCAAAACGGGGGGACGTAAAATGAACTTGTAAATATGACGAAAAAAAAGGAACGAAAAAATACACGCGCGTCGATTGCACGCGTGCCACGACGTGCAACACTGTTTGTAATCCACGCCGCAAGAAACATTAGATACAGCATTAAAATCCCTACCTGTCTCAAAATTCAATAAGCTTTGTAGCGACAGTATAGTAACGGTAAATCAAATTGTGTTTCATCCCTTTGACGCTAAAAATTCGATCTCCTCTCCCCTTTTATCTTTCTCGTTCTCGCTCGCTTTTGCGTCTCTCTCCTCGGTCCAATCCTGGTACACACAATGCAACGCTCGTTACCATCTATTTTACTTAGCAGAATCCCTTCTTCACAGTTTCATATCATTTCATAAGCACTGGCCGTTTGCCCCTCCACCCCCCTCCCCCCCGAACGCGTTTATTTATTTTTGTTGCCTTCTTTTTCTCGTTGCCAGACACACGCCAACGAAACACAAACAATCGTTTCCTCTCACAGCGATTAATTGAATTTTCAGTCGCTGCATTTTTCGGATTGTCATATATTAGTATCGATTGCAGGTGTGTAATTAATTTTTTATGTACCGTCGAGCGCAACGAAAAGGAACATCCAGACGAGAGCCGCCCAAAGAGATCAATTTATCTCATTAAAGAAATTGTTCCGATATCGTTGTGCCCAATTAACTTTCAATTTTAACAAGCTTCGCCGATGCAGTTTGTCCTGCGATTCGAGAAAAACAAAGGCCGACATGTGGCGAAACCTTAAACACGTCTTAGTTTTCCAACTTTTTTTTCCAAGAAAATGACTCTTCCGACACACAATTCTAATTGATATGACTTGGCGCCTTTCGAAAGAAAAAAAATTTAACCACATGGCGCGCTATAGACGAAATGCAACTTGAAAAACAGAAATGAAAATTTACTTTCCATTGAAAATGAAAAAAATTGAAAGATCAAAGAGAAAAGTAGATAAATAAATAGTACAAATAAGTTCAGCAGCAAGAATTTATAAACGAGGTTTTTATACTATATTATTAACGGGCGCTTATGAGGCTTGTTTTTAAAAGGATTTTCATTCCGGAAAATATAGAAAAGATTCAGCGTTGAATGATTTAAGAGAATGGTAATGCATTTCTGGCGTATTCAGCTAATTTTTGCTAATTTTTTTCGCATACGACACCGTCTGACGAATACTTTCCGCTTATCAAGCAGTGCTCAGCGTATTCGCACACTCGCAGAAATATCCGCGTCCAAACTCGTACATATAGATATAGATATACATATACTATATGATATATATACACATAAGCGTAACATACATCGTCGGCAGTGTTGCTGCACGCTGTTTCCCCATCCCCGAAACCTGTCGTCAACGGGCTACTCGTCCCCGGCGAATCTGCGATTCTATCGCCGAGAAATTCCTCCATGCAATACAAAAGCGCCCAAAACGCATGAAATAATCTTCTTTCGTAATCGCAATCGTCGTTCTCTGTAGTCGCGCTTTCGTCAAAATAAGTGGCTCTGTTTTCAGAGAAATATCATTCGTCCGTACGCACCACCCTCCGAAGACATTTTTCAACGAGAGCGGGAACGAGATATGAAACCAAATTGCCGTTCCTTTCATTCGTTGACAGAATTTTTCTGCCGATTTTGCGAAGCCGTACTTTTGTTTGCCCGACGAACGAAAAACATATTTTCTGTCTTTCGGATGACGCATCTAAATGGAATTTCAGTGCTAAGCAAATCAAAAATATATAAATAATAATACTCACGCGTGTGTGATTTCATTTGAACCAGCACACTCGCAAATCATCAGTTATCCCGCAAGCGTGATATTTCTGCGGAAAATATTTTCGTTCGCGAAATTTTCAATTATTAAATCTTTCGAATATTTTTCAAGGAGCGATCTGTGTCACTGTTCGCGCGCGTTTTCGAATACCCGGGCGTACCAAATGAATGCAAACGACGGAAAACTGCATTTCAGTTTGGTGTTTTTTTTTGGCTGATTCTGATCACATTTTTATTGTGAAACATTCACTAACGGTTCACAATTATGACGCGTTCATTTTTGTGAAAAAACGAGGTGCAGCAAAAAATTGTTTGAGAAGAAAAATTAAAACAAAAATAACAAAGTAGACGAAAACAGGTAGATAGGGCCGTGGCCTGTCGCAAATTTCGCACTTTATACTTGCAGAAGCAAGAGGGTTTACTGGGCCGGAGGACGAGTTCAAAAAACTGCAAAGGTAACGAAAAATTGGATGAAGAATAGGCCAAAGGTTTGGAGCTCTTTGTTTTCCAGTGGTGTTTCTATTTTCAAAGTCGGGGTGCAAAATTCTACAGAGTACTCTGAAAACAAACAATCATTCGGACGTGAAATTACAAAAAAATTGAATGACGCGGGTCATTGTCACTTGAAAGGCAAGTTCGGAGCCTAAAAATGATATTTTATTTTGCGAACAAAAAAAAAACGCGCGGAAAAACAACAGGAAAAAGAACAATTATTTGTCGAGTTACAATAAACGTTAACGCTAATAAAACAGTTTTATTGTTAGAAAGAAATTCGATTGCATCGTTATTTGTGCGATGATAATAAAAGCAATTGCAAAAAAAATTAAATTCAATAAATGTTTATTTGTGAAAAACGAATGGGAGCTCGTCGCATGATTTTGGAAAAGCCCCGCTGACACAAAGTGACCGGGCAGATACGTGGCAGTGATAATTTTCAGTTGGTCCGATGTTTTATCATTCATACACGTCACGTAAGATATGGTGGAAACGAAAATAAATGTTACTTTTTTTTATACCCGTTTTTCAGGTTTTTTGTTTCGCTGCTTTTTTTTTCGCTATCCGAATCAACGTGTCGGCGAAAAAAAATTTCGTTTTCACCACGCAACCCTGCATTTTTGGTCAGAAAATTTTTTGCCATATTATAATTTCGCGAAATTAAAAACTCGTAACGGGACAAAAACCCGAACACGCGTTAATGAAAAGCTAATTTCGCTAATATGCATAATGAAAAAGTGCATTTTTGTTGCGCCATCAACTTTTTTTCAGCGTTTCTTTTCGGTGAAAAGTAACGTTACCATTGAGTTGCCGCATTGTTGGCCGAAATTATGCCTTAAAATGTTATCAAACCGCTAACCATTACAGACAATAATTTTTCGAATTCATCTTCGCCCATCCGCCTAAATTGTAATTCTCATTTTTAAACTACTCTCGAACTCGAAAACACCAACTTCGACCGGGCATTGTTCGCCCGAAAATGTTTATGAAATCTGTGAAACAAGCGCGTCGTGAACAAGACACTCGACAAGTTACACATAAAAAAAACTTTCGCCAAAGCTCAAATTGTGCGAACGTCAAGATACCATCTCGAAACCGTCAAATTATTTTCTATTCACATTCGTTCGCTCGTCATCGATAGTCGAAAAAAGAACCATTGATTATCAGCAAGCGGGAACGAAAAAAATAGCCGGGAAAACCGTGAAAAATTATTTTAATAGCACTTCGATTGCGAGTAAAGAGCGCTGTAACTTGATTTGCAGCCATTAGCTCGGTAAACGAATCAGCGTCATCGGACGCAAAAGAAAACAGAGGCTGCAGCTGCATAAAAAGCCAAATAAGATTTCGCGTGCTATTTTGCCCGGGAGGACGCACTCAAAACTGCAGCGTGACATGAAACGTAAAAAAAAATCGAAGAATTGGCCGGGAGAAGGAAAAGCTCGAGCCCTAATTCGGCGAATGAAAATCTGTCAGTCGAACTGACCGTGGGTTTGGTCTTTTTGCACTTGCCAGTTTAGACGGAAAAAAGAGAGGTGCGCGGCCTTAAGGGCAGCGGCGGTTCGGGTTTCTTAGTGTTGGTGTGCGGCGCATAGGTTGCATTAATATGCGCGCGCTCGGGTTGCAGTGGCACATACACGCGAAGGACGGGGAAAGAGAGACGAAACGTGGCCCGTGAGGCAAGCTGGTGGGCGGCGGGTGGCTTCGGCGAGGTAGGATGAGTTGGGTGGTGAGGGACAAAGGGGTAAAAATCATTGCGCGGTCCAGCCTCGAGGCTGATCGATGGTTGCTGCACTCACCTCCGTCGTCCCCCTGGCACCAACCGCCCGTTCACCCTTCGAGCCGCTCGCCCAACACATTTACTGATCCCTGGGACTCAGTCACTGGCCAGACAAAAAATGGCCGGTTCGCCGGACGAAGCGCGTCCGCCTGCCAGGCTGACGTCGGTGTTTGATGACCTCGAGGGTGGTACGCGAATGCAAGGGGGATATGCAACGCTAGCAAGAGGTTGGGGGCCGTTTTGCCGTCACTGCCAGAGAGAACGCCAGCAAATCGCACAGAAGAGAGAGAAAGAGAACGCGAGAGAAGCAGACCCCTGTGGGAGGGCTAACGATAGAATCGATGATGTTGGATGATTTTGCAAACGCCGTCAGAGAGGACCGAGGTTAACGCTCTCCACTAAAATTTCCACATTTTACCAACGTTCTTTCAACTCTTTTCACCATTTTTTTTTCGTCATTTATTTTTTTATCGTTTTTTTTCAATTTTGTATTTTTTATCATTGAGTAAAAAGTTTTGAAATTTGAAGTTCAAATTTTTTTGTTTCAATTACAAAATTGGAAAATGGTTTTATGTAAATGAAATTTTAATTGACTAGAGAAATGATCTCGTGATAACATTGATGTGATGTAATTGTTCTTACTTATGTTGGATAGAAAAAATTCATTTCGATTTGAGACTGATAATGGGTTGTAGGAGTCGGGAACATTACCACTAATTTGTCCAAATTTGAAAATGGCCTGCATGACTGACTAATTTGGTTCTATTTGAAGAGTCCACACGATATTTAATATTATTATATACTAAGCGGCCAATAATCATTGTTCCGACGAATTATGCGTGATTAGTCTTCTGAGCATATAATTTAAATCCAATGGATAATTCTGAATTACGAATTTCAATTCAATTTTCCATTAAACAATGGTAAAAAAATTAAATAATTTAAATCTGTTGTATACCTGAAAAATTAGCATAGACTCATACAAATATTCAGACGCTTCAACTCTTTGCTGAATCAAAAAACATAAAGTGAATTTTTTTATTTTGCGACAATGGATCGAAGGTGAGAAAATAAGAAAAAGAAAAAGTGGTGTCCATACAACGCATCGGATCGTGGATGATTAAAACTGCATTCAGTCGCGACCTTGAATCAGGCGAAGCTTTTCAGTCGCGGAAAAAAAAGCTAAGACCGATCAAATGCATTTATATAATGCAGAGTCGATCCAGGGACAATTATCTTTTGAGCGCGCGCGGCAGCGTATCAGAGCGACAAAAGGAATGCAACACATTCGACACGATGTCGTGCCCGTTAATGATCACAGAGTCGATCCTTAACTTTACATAGTCAAACAAAACGCTTCCTCTGACGGCCTAAACGGATGTACGTGTGATAGAATATCTTCCGTCATTAAGAAAGCCTTACAATGTGATACGCTTTTCTAAGCGGAACGGCGCAACAATTGTCGCGACTCGCGACGTCAATCGGCGCGAATCTCGCGTCATCACTTTTACCGCGCCTATTCAAGGAACGCGCTCAAAAATTCCTCACTTCGCGCCCCAGATCCCGGCTTCCTTTTCGCGACTTTTCTTTATTGCCGTCCACGCGACTCCGCTCGCGTTTCTTGTTTTCTTGCAGGTGTACACGAGTTTTTGCCGTTGAATGCCTCCGAGCGACTGCCACAAAGCGCCACATTTCATGCTCGCTCAAAAGGTGCGACGCGGAAAAAAATCTATTTTCGTCATTAGAGCCAACAAGCCGAGGTGTAGAAAAAAATTTATCCCAATTTCTGTTACTTCTCTTTTGTTTGAATTCTTTTTTTGTCACGACGGTGCGTTAATACTCCGACACCGGGGTGGTCACCGGTCAACCCAAAAGTTTCGTAAGGTGAACGCGCGCAACGCGTTTCAATGAAATCGCGAAAAATGTCACACGCCGAACAGCGGGGAAAGGGTTTGCTGGAAATTGGATGTTTGCGATTGGTTTTTTTCCTGACGTTCCTGGCATGATGTGTGGAACATTTTTTTGATTAATACGAACACGTCATGTCCTGGTCATTTCTTTTTCATTTTGATATTCCTTTTTTTTCTGTTTTTCATTTTCAGGTTTTTAGCGCGTTCGCGTTTTTTCGGCGATGAATGAATTATTTATCGTGATTACTCGTTCATTGTTTAGTTATTCGATAACGACGTGCGAATTGTCCAATTGTTTTGTCTTACGGAAAAAAAAGTTTGCCAAAATCGTCCAATTATTTTCATAACTAAAACTGAGCAAACAATTTTCTTACCAAAAATTCATTCAAAAGCGAGTTTTAATTTTTTCCGACAAAAGTGTTAGGATAAAAAAAGTTTAAATCGAAATGATTATGAGAGTTTTTCCCCTTGGTTGAATGTAAAACTGACGTGCATTGAAGCATCAGGTACAGCGGCGTACTTTTATTTATGCCTTGACTTGTGGAGTCATTTGGGCATGTATTCGCAGAACTAGCCCTAACGAATGTATGTTGGAATTCAGAAAACTGAAAAGTGCAGGGCTAACCTACCCCAATCAAGAGCTTACGTGCGGTATAGATTGAAGCGCAGGGGAATCATCGAAAAGCCCCGCTCGTAGGGGCGAGTGCATAGAGTCGTGTCCACGGTCATTGAATGGCAGGAAAAAGAAGTGCAAAATCATTGAAAAGCAATGACTGCGAGTCGGCGGACAAGCATAGAGGATCATCGAATGACCCCCCGGTGCGCTTTCATGATTCCTCGCTGGAAATTAGCCAGCTGGCTAACGACCAAATAGAAGCCCTCTCTGCTTTTCGACCTGCGCTTTCACCTCGCTCTGTTATCGCCTTTTACTTCCTTCATCTCAATTCCGCTTGTTTTCCTCGGGCCGAAAGTCATTGCGAAAAAAGCGGTAAAAAACGATGGTGCTCGGCGCTGCGCGCCAGCCTCGATCCCTCGGCCTTTGCCGACGTTCGAGCCGAAAATTATTGATCGGCGCTTAATTGCGCGGACATTGACATATTACTTCCTGCACTCCTTCGTCAGTTAATTATCCAAAAGTATCGTGGTCAGATCGCAGCTCAAATGTCCCGTTTTATTTCGTCATATCGCGCGCCCATCAAACACTCTCTATTGGCATGACGAAATTTCCCTCCCCCCTACCACTTTTGCCATACGGGATGATTATTGACAGTAATTGATTAGAACAAAATTTATAGAATGGATGCGCGCTCGCGAAACTAATGAAATCTCAACGACGAGCCAACTAATCGAGTAATGTGTGTCTGTCTGTATATTATAGGCCGGGGTCTCGCGAACAACGATGAGCCGGGGGCGAACAAAAGTTTAGTGATTCGTGATAGAATGATAGACGTTTGTTCGAAAAGAAAAATGCAAGATTCGCTGCAGTCACGAAATGGCAAATTGGAGTTTGCGAATTCTCGCGCGTAGACGAGCTTTGAGGTAGGTTGGGTCAAGGCACTGTACAGCTTTTCGTTTTGCAAAAAAAAGATGCAAGAAATACATTGCTTTTTCAATTGATTCAGTGTCGACAGAAAGTTGAAACAAGATGGTCTTGTGGTGAGAATTTACTCGACGGTTGTTGCGCAAATGCATCATCTTTGTTCGATGCTTGTCGAGGTCAATTAACCCGTTTGAACGCTACGCAAACACCCCCGCTTTTCAAGGCCGATAATTCGACGTTGAATCAAGGTCGAGGTTAGTTGGCAAGACAACAAATACAGATGTTATTAAATGTGTGCTAACGAGATTTGTACGGCGACGTCGAAAAACACAGTTGCAACGGTCTAAACAGTTGGAAATGCAAGGTTGCAGGAAGAATCAATTAAAGAAGATAAAAATCATGGAAACTAAGTATAACTGAGAGTAATTTTTAGATCGATTGTGTGGTCGCATGTAGAGTCCAAAGTACGTATGTGGTTGCAATTACCGGGCCTCAATTTGGTGGTAGGCGGTACGGGCAGAGACTATTGATTCAGTGGCAACTTAAAAAAATCTTAATACGTTATCAGTGGCAGGTGCGCAAAGTTTAAATTGAACCGGGTTGAGGCGAATGGAAATACAAGGAGGAAACGAAAGATCCGCAGAACGAAGACGGAAGCAAAGACGGCGTTTGATAAAGACCGTTCAAGAAAAAAAGTCGAAGGTAGATAAAGGGTTCGTGTGTGCGTTTGTGTGGGTGTTCAGCATATTAGGTGTTATCTCTTGCCGACACATGAGGGTTGCAAGTGCGTATGAAAATGTTATTCCTGAAAAGGGGAAAGAGTTGAACCATTTATTTTTGGTTTGTCATTGAGAAAAAAAAATTTTTTGCCATAACAACAAACGTGTTATTTGAACGAAATTGAATTCTAGTACTTATGCCATCATCGATACAGTGCTGATTTACTTAGAATTTGTGTTGTTTTTTGGTAACTTTGGATGCTTTTATGCGCGCGATAATGAAATTAAATGCGATTTAATAGAAATGTCCGGCTGAACCGATGCGTGCATGCGGACTGCGCCCAAAAATTTATTAGATTTTATTTTTCGATGATTCCGAATTGTTGGACTTCGCAATTGCATTACTCACAAAAAGCGCTCAATCCCATAATCAGATAATGCATGCAGGAAACAGACCAAATGACTTTTTTATTGTTTCCGAATTTGTCAAACGGTTCCAAATTTTGAAGCGCGATAAGTTTTGGTTTGAAAAGGTCTTTCGAAAAAAGATCTTCAACGCGATAAAAATTCAAATTAACACGAGAATGTTTTTTAAACAGATTAAGTTCTAAAGGATTGACGGGCTGAGTAAATTTTCGCAAAATATCGATTAGCCTTGGAAGACCGGTAGAATTTGCACAATTGTATGGAAAGCAATTATCGAAAAGTAGAAAAAAACGTAGAAGCAGGGTAGCAGAGTGGAAAAGAGCTTCTATATAACGACACTCGGAATCCACGTTGCATGAATGAGCAACGAGGCCGAAATGCGAGTTTTCGGACGCGATCCAAATCGTTTGCGGCCGTGGAGTCGAGATTTTTTCAATGTCTGTACCAATCCGCCTCCCTAATCTTTGTGTGGGATAATGTGGACTTCACCCTCTCGCAGTCGGTCGAAATAAGGGGTTGCAGCGGACAAGTAAGGAGCAGTGAGTGAGCTCGAGCAGAAATCACCCCAGTCGAGACGCACGCCGAAAAGGAGTGAAAGAGACTGCGGGCGTTCGAGGGTCTTCCCTTATTTATTTCTTCATTTGAATTTTATTATCTCGCAGCGTCGCGAAGTCGGGATTAGATTCCGCCTGGACCGACAACTCGCTCGTTGCCAACTTCACCAGCATTAACATGCGCATATTACATGACGAGAAAAAATAATAACCGCACTCGAGACGCTCGATTTGTCCGAACTGTGCGCGACAAGTTGCTCGCACAGTCCGCCGCGAAATGAGATTTTTATTACAGACGTATACAAACAACTATGGTATTGTCAATGAAGGTTCTTCTAAATACTAATTTGTGTTCGCAAATTTTTTACAAGATCAGCTTCACCACGCTTGCTCTCAGTCTGGTATCCTTCTAAGAAGTTCGAGGAAAGTCATGTTTGATTCAAAATAAATACAAAATTTTGTACAAGTGTTTTGGTAATAACCTGGCTTAGAATTATGTTGGAAAAGTTGAATTAAATAATAAAATGGTTCGAGAGGACACCGAACGCCTATTTGTTTCAGCTTATAAGTCGGATAATCAGGGGGAGGCCGAGCTTGACCGTTGGAGTGTGGCTGGTCTATAGCCAGCACGGGTACTTGTGGCTCCTTGTGCTCGACAGGTTGGAAATCGGCGAGAAATAATGCGCCGAGCACCGCGGAAGTCACGAGATCCGGCGTATCGAGATAAAGGAAGCGATGAAAAACGTAATTTGACGGGAGCGCACGGCAGTAATTAGAATGAAGAACAGAGATAGAAGTCGAAAAGAGTTGAAAGTCGACTTGGAGACTCGGGCTTCGCCGCAGGGGCGAGACGTCGAGGAGGAAAAAATACGCCCGAGCAAGGCCGAGAGAGAGAGCAAATCGGAGGAGAGCCCATGTTGAAATGATATCGATTCCAATGCTTCTTAGTAGACGGCGGTTACTGAGGGTGGGCGACCCCTTACTTTTACCCTTTTTCTCGGTGCTCGAGAGGCCCCCGAAGCCCCCCGCATCTTTCGCGCACTCCGCCGGTCTTCTCCGCCAATCCTGCTGCACTTTATCCCGCGCTCGCTTTGCCATCTCTTGTCGCTTCTTTTGCTTTCCTTGGAGACCCAGGCTGTCGCACGGATGTACACATCTTTGATTTCCCAACGACACCGGAAATGCAAAAGGACTCGGCGCGCACTTGCCATTAATCAATATCATCGAAGCCAATGAACTCCAGATGCCGTGCCGCGAGCTGCATCCCATTTTCGAATTATTCTCCTCTTTTTCCCGTTTTTTTCCATAGCCATCGAAAGGCACGCAGAAACAAGAAAGCAAACCCAAAGAGGCTGCAGGAAATAAAAAGAGAGAGAGAGCATTTGAACGCAAGAGAGTTCGGGATGAAAAATCTTTTCTCAAATTGACAAGCCTTTTGTCACGTGCATTTCTATGAGCCAGGAGAACAAGGAACGGACGAGGAACGAGAGCGAGACGCCCGCTGCGACGAGCAGAGAGGCGAAGAATTGGAGAGACAGAATGCAAGATATTGCAGCCCCGCGGGACACACAGACGTAATCTCCGCGACGGAATCACAGGAGTATTACAATTCTGCGGTCCTCCATCTACCAAGTCAACTCTGCGTCGTATGAATGGCATCCATTCTCCTTGGCCTCTCTCTAGGAAAGTCTATGCCCCGATTGCGATTCTTTTTCTTTTACTCGATGCATCACTTTTGCTTCCTCCTCATCCCATCAGCGGAGTTCCATTTCTTCTTTTTTTCTCCTTACTTTTCAGCGAACGTTCCCGGCACATCCAACTGAACAAAAAGAAATCCTCCTCGCTTTTTGTAGCACAAGATCACTCACAGACATGTTCATTTACTGCATAAACAGGAATTACGCTCATTAAAGCTCGATCCAGGTCAAATATGGATTGCAGCCTTCGTCTTTTCACATATCGCGGAAAATGTTGTTCAGCATCGGATTTTGGAATGGTCTTCAAAAGTCTTCTGTTTACGCTATCAAAGAAAAAGCACACTTTTGCAAAAGCTATAGAAAATTTACCAGAGGGCTAAGGAAGATAAGAAAGGTATAATCATTTCTTATTGTTGGTCCATTATAACCTTCTCTGTCCTTGTAAAACAAACCCGTTCTCCGTTTGAATGTTTAATAGTACACTTTGATATCAAGTGAAGATGAAAAAAAAGGAGGCAAAAAAGTGGGAGATGGCATTAGACGTTGAAAGGAGAGTCCGACTGATAGCGAGAAAGAGTTATTTGACTCTCGTTTGTACGCAGCTTCCTTAGAATATCCTTCCCTTAAAGTGCTGTTGGCGATGGCTGTCGGTGAAGGAGCCCTTCGGTTCTCAAGGATTTCGTGCTCGGCGGTAGACGAATACAACATGTGACGAGGGGTTGAGAATTCGTACAAACGTGTGCGTGATACGGAAAGAACGAAGACGAGGGGGACCGCGAAAGAACAAAGAATGCAAGTATAAGGTGGACTGAGAGGGACCGAGGTTTTTGGGGTGGGTGGTGCATATAAGATGGGAGACGTACAATGCACGCACCCTACGCGAGGCACTAGAGCACTTCTCAAGCAACACGCCGAGGGGAAGATGATTCCGAAAACGTCCTCGCTCGATACGCACCCAACTAAGAGAGACCCCAGTGCATTTTGTTTCCTTTGCGTCATCTCAATGCACTTCCTTATCTTCCTCGGGGTGGTTTTCATTTCGCCACTCTGGAGGGTTGCGTGACCTAAAACTGAGGGAGAGAAAAAAAATGTCATTTCTAAAGCAAAATAACTCAGCAAGAGAAGAGGGATCCGGCCGCGCAACGTCCGGCTGGTTAATTAAATTGATTTCTTGCCCAGGGACTTTGTCCACTAATGAGAATGGAAAATAACAAGTGCATTGGTGCAAATGAAAAAAAGATCTTGTTTGCAACGCCGAGAGAGCTTTGAATCAGGGGCAACGGATTGCTTTTAATTAAAAGAATTGCGAAAGAAAGGAGGTGGAGTTTGTTACTCTACTTGTGCAAAAACTATGAAAATAGCGTGGGAATAAAGAGCATGATGAGGAGGAAGACAGAGAGGCATAGGCGCTTACAGAGCATAATGAAAAGTAACGACAAAATTATCAATTCAAATGCCAACGCGGAGGCAAACAAACGCATGGCTGACGAGTACAGGGCAGAAGGGAACGACGTCCCTTGTAAGATGGATACAGCGACACTCAAGATATTCCTTCGCAGGGATTTAAAAATGTCGAGTACAGCGTCTCTGTGTGAGGAGGTGCTTCGGTTTCCTCGAGGCTCCTCTCATCCAACCGAGCTTTTTTCTTACCCAACGAAAGACTCCGGATTCGACGGCGTCCTGAAACAACCTGCGCAAACCTTATTCTTACGCCACTTTACCACAAGATGATGTTGTCACACAAGTGGGCTCTCCTTATCCACCGCTCGCGTCGCCGTAATCTCTTCCTCATGACACGATGACTCGTCGAGACTTGGCGTTCTTCGCCTCTCTTTCATCTTGTTTATCCACGCTTTTACCCTCGTTATTTTTTCCCTAGTCCCGTGTTTCTTATTCTGCGAGCATTTTTTGTGAGGTGCATCGTTGATGACTTGGTTGGTCCGTTCGTGTTACGCTGATTTTGTTGTGGCAGTGTGTTTTGTTCGGCTGAAAATAAATTAGAGAATGAAGGGGCAGAGTGTAATTGAACTGATGTAAACGCGGATTTTCGCCCGCGCATTATTATCACATATGAAAACAAAGATGTACCGCACGAGCCGATGCATTTTCGCTGCGCCCGGAAATTATATCAAATGAAAGAGATTTGGAAAACGCGAATAATATAATTTAGATTACGCAACGGAATATTAAATTTCCTTGCCAACTTTTGTGTCTCGACGAATTTCGCTCCGTCCGCGTTTTTGCCGCATTTCATTAATTCCAAATATTATTTTCGTGTACTCATTAGTTAGTATGAAATAAGTGTACAAACACATTTTTTTCATTCCACGCTAACAACGAGTTCGGTCGTTTTAGAGAAACAGAAATAATTGAATTAACGTGTTTGAAAATTATTTACATTATTTTACAAATGATCATTACAAAGAGAGAAAAATTGAAGATTCTTTTTTCGTTGAATGGATTTTTAGTCCCGTCGAAAGATTCGAAATTTTCAAGCCTACTTAGTGTACAACGTGGAAAAACATTGCCGCTGCATTTGTCACTTTCATATAAGAAGCATTTTCACTTAAGAGATGAGAAAAAGTAGTCTAAGTGACAGAAAGCAACACGGATGACTTTTGTTCTGCCTTTGTGCAAGCGATTTTGAAAAGCAGCTCGGAGAATCGTCGACTTGTCTCTGTTATTTGAGCGCGCTAAAGAGAAGTCGTCATCCCTCTCGGTCTTCATTGACGGAGTGCTACTTTCAGAAATCAGGCGCCGTATTCTTAAGTTGCAACGCACGCTGGTACTTTGTTGTTGTTTGTACTTTCCCTACGGAACGAAGACGCATTGCACCGCGCCCTCGTTTCAGCATACTCTTTCTTTGCATCGCACACTTTGCGCGTGCAAAACGTTTTTAATCGCATTATTTATTGTCCAACTCGAGTCCCATTAACCGAACGCGCACGTTTTGTTATCATCAACTTGAAAAATGGCTATTCAAATGTCTTCTTGTTTTTTTTTCAACATCTAAATCTCACAAGATTTTGCAGAGTTCGTATTTTGTAGGGTTCTTGACGAACGAGCTTTTATTTTCAATTCTTTTATTTCGAAGTTTTTTTTGCAATATCGCAATATATTATTCACGCGGTTATTTAAATAATTTTTTATTCAAATAATTTGATACGCTAAGATTATGAAACCTAACATCAATCAACACAGTACTAAAATCTTAATTGTTAGCCATACAAATACGAACGGAGGCAATTCTTAAAGGCTCGAATACGCAATTTGAGGTGTGTTTACGTGCAATTGCCGTGAAGTTAGTGGGGGGTGGACGACAGGAAAGAATCGACACGTAAAATATATAAAGAGAGAAGAAGGTGAAAGGAAATAAGAATTAATCGCATCGGAGGGGGAAATAGGAGCGATACCTGTGCGAATGTGCGTCTTCCGGATGTCCGTTGTTTTGTTACAATCACGTAGGTATTGGCGTGATAGGCGCGAGTCTCATCGACTCATTCCGCTTCTCAGATACACAATTCAGGATATTGTTCTTTTTTTTTAGGGGACACAAACCATCGCGAAAGGTGCGCTTGAATAAGTTCCGTCACATGTAATGCTTCTGCTACACATTTTCCGGAAATGACATACACTTTTATTGATTTCTAATCTATAGTCCTTCGAAATGACAAGTGAAAAAACTTGTTCCAATATTCTGATAATTGTTTGCATCTCCTCAGCAGATCAAATAATTTTTTTCATCGACAGTTTTAAATAAAATTACAGGTTTCGTTATTTTCCAAGTAACGCTTTTATTCTGTTAGTTCTTGATAGTTGCACCTCTACAATCAACATAACTTATCATACAATAGTGAAGAAACGTCAATCATAAAAGTTGTTGTTAAACTTGGAAGTTTTCAACTTTCTATTCGCTGAATCGAGACTGCTTTTATTATGCATTTCGTGATTCCAGGTCTTGACATGTATTTATTACGCGTACTCACCTTACGGAGCTTATGTACAAAGAATAGACCCAACTAATCAACTCCAATCGATTGTTCTTACGCGCTGGTAAGAAATAGCTGAGTTAGAATTTATGATATAAAATTGTCAACATTTTTCTATGCGGACTGTAGTTCTCTGTCGCGTACCGCTGACGAGTATTAATTATAAGTCAGCCAAGCTAAGTTTTGTTTATAAAATATAAAGTAGGTCGATTCACCTAGAGCTGTCAAGAATTTAAATTTCCTCGAATTTTACGATCGCAAGTGTCAGGAAAATTGCAAAGAAAAGATACGACAGTTGACAAGGTCTTTGCAGAAAGAAAACAACCAATCGTTGAATTTTTATTGCGCGTAAATCTACAGCTATAATAAAGAAGAACATAATAACGTGCCAAGTCACAAACTGGATCTCCTAAGTGTATTAAAACAACAAGTTTTTATGGTCGCAAAAAAATCAAAGTTGGGTCATTTTGAATTTACTGTTCAGTCCAACTGTCTCACACTTTGTCATTTGAAGAAAGCAAAAAAAAATGAAAGAAATAATTCTTAACAATTGGAGTCATTTGAAGAATGATACTGATGAGTGTTCTGAAAAACAACGTCTTGAGAAGTAAATAACAAGAAGAAAGGCTCGGGTAGTTACGAGGTCTGGGAAGGGGTAACTCAAGACGAGTCTAAGTGAGCCTTCCGGCCGCCAGGCAATGATAGTCCTGAGAACTAAGCCGACCTCCGGATACATGTTATGCATATGCGTAATGCGGCTACATGCGATAGAACGCGATAAAATTTCTTCAACTGGCTTCATCAACACTGTGACGAATCCACGCTTGAATCATCAGAACAAACTCAATAGTTGCTTTTCTACTTTTCTTACATAATTATGTAACTGTTCATTTAATTGTATAAACCACCAATTTATTAAACTAAATTAAATATTCAAACTAGAATACAAAATTTGCTGTTCTTGAAGTATGAAAATAAATGAAAAATAATTGTTTAAATAAATAAGACGAAGTAAGATTAAAATGTGTAGCTAATAATGACGAAACAGAACATCAGTTCCGACGCACAAGTTTTTCCGGTCGATCAAATCATATAGGGTGGAATCGTCATAGCGATGCAAATGAGGGTACGTCCCACCTGCCGTCATGTATATTACCCTTGCGGTAATAAACTTCCCGCGTGAAAAATCAGTCGATTAACAAGTGATTCTATGCATTGTGACTAGCTCCAAATAAATAATTGGACTCCAAAACGTTCCGGAATTTTCTAAATACTTGCAATTTTTAATTCATTCTAATTAATTTTTTTCAAAACTATGATTAGAATTCGATAAAATTAATAAACGAAAAAATAATGCAAAAAAAGGAATTAAAATAAAATGTTTATAGTTAACGTTATCTGGAAGGTGTTAATCAGTAGTTATCTGTGATTGAGCGCAAGTTATTAGCTCATGAAATGACGTCTTGGTTCGGCCGTCCGGCACAATGAAAACAAATTCTCGTTCTACTGCGAATGATTTCCTGTACTTTCCCGTATGCAATCAGGGTCTTTGTGCGGCAGAGAACAGGTCGCGTTGCGGGAAGAGGTGTGCGTGACGCGCAGTTCCGAGTTTGTACACACATCAATCCAAGTTTATTCATGAACTCGGAAGTAATGTTAATCGCATAGCTGCCGGCCAATAATCAGCACACGAATAGGCGTCTCAACGCGGAGACGAGGTCCACTGAGCACGCAGTGCTAAAGTTTTGTCGCCGATACTCTCTGTCCGCCACGAAATCATCCGAGTGTATCGCCTTCCGTGGCATTGTCAGCAGATTCCGGATCTCAGATATTTCAGCGCGTTCCTCCGAGTAGAAGGGATGACACACACGCTTTCCGAGGTAGCGCGTAACACTTTGATGCTCGACGTGTAATTATCCGTGCGCCGATTACGAAACCAACAGCGATGCAAGCTCGTTTTTTTTTCTTGCCTATCCTCCTTATTGATTAGCTCAGACAGAACAAATACCCCGCTGTCGTTACTCGGATCGTTGTTACGTGTAATTTCTGTTGTGATTTCCCGGTCTCGACAACTCAATCACGCTCAAAATTAAGGTCGCCAGTTTCGTAGAGGAGCTCTGCACAAGATTGCGTAATTTTGCAAAATAGTTCAATCTGAGATTTGTTCTGCAAACATTCGACGAATGATTGTTTAGTTTTTTTTCCTCATTTTATGCTTATACTCGCAGCCAAAAATAATTTTTCTCAAAGATTCAATTTTCGAATTTACTTGAAAAAATTTGATACTGGAATTTGAGCTTGTAAGAAATATGGAAAGTGGAATCAATCAAGTAATTTTTGTTCAAAATGAGCCAATGATAAACAAGATTAAATGATAGGAAGGAAGAAGGGTTGATGTAAAAGTGCATATTTGATGGTGCAGTAACGTGGTTTGAATAATTTTACTTTTTCGAGTAGGAAGCTGGGCAGCGAGCATCAGGTGATTTAATAAAAGTTGGCAAAGTGCGCGAGACTGCTGTTTAGGATGAAAGACGTGGTCAGGGAGGGCAATATGTGTGCACATACGATGGTGCATTAAAATGGACGATGATGGCAGCGCCAGTGAAATGGAAAAGATCATGAAGGGCGCGCCGAATGTTTCGCAAGGGTTGCAATGACAGAGGAGGAGGGCCTGCCACTTGAGAGAGACGGCGCACGAAAGAGACTGCGAGAGACCTAGCATTTCTCTTATTCCTTCAATCAACGTCAAACTGGGGAGGCGAGTGTAGTGTGTACCTTGAGCAAATACTCACGTGCCCCGCACGATGCCACCATAGAGTTCGATGATTGCATCGCCCACGTGGCATAACGCACTTAGCTAGGACGCGATTTGCTTCCAGCAATCGTCGCTCTATTCAAAATATTGTCACGCAATTTGCGAAAAAAAATGCGACATTAGCATTCTTTCGCATTTGCTATTTAAGAGACCACGTCAAAGGTGCTCTTGTAATTTAATTGCATCATCGTTTTTTCATCCGCGATTCACCCGCTTTACGTTACTTGTTAAGTTTAAGTCATCATCGTCGAATGACAGAATTTTCATTTTAAGTCGTTATCTGCTTTGTGCAATGATAACCGAGTTGCTCAGCGGAGGGTCTTCGAACCAACCGCAGGTTATTGTGCTTAAAAAGTTAATTAAAATTCATTTGCCTCTTGCGGTAACGTTTTATCCTTTTGAATTCAAATTTTATTGTTACATTTGTTCGTCCTTTCATTTTTATTCGAATTGAAAAAGCATTTGCATTTTTCGAATGAATAGTTTAATGATGAATGAATAAATAAATAGATGAATAAATAAAATAATAAACATTGTTAAGGATCCGGAAGATTGGAAAAGAACGAGTTCAAATGCCGTTGTGTAGTGGAGTTTAAATAAAACTGTTTAGACGACTTTAAGTTAACCCGAATTGAGACAATTAGATTAAATGTGTCCGCGGTGCATCCGACACTTGGGAACTCACGGTAATGCATCGCATTTATTCGGAATAACAAGAAAAACAACAACGTTCCGCTGGCCTTTTTCTTGACGTGCTAATTGCCATTTATATTCATCCTGCCCAGTCTACGCCGCTAATCAGTCTTTTCTCGTTTCTCACACCCTTCGCATTTATTAGTCGAATTACGTCTAATTCTATTTCAAACTAATTTCATTAGTCTTCTGGATACAAAACGGTGCCAATTGACTCCAGAAATGTATATCAAGTGTGCTCGTTATGTCACGACAAAAAAGATGAGACGATTGTAAACAGGAAAGACATGTAAGTTATTCATAGCCAAGAGAGTGGTCAGAAAATTCATTCAATTTTCTCTGATTGAACGAAAATAATGTTTGCAGTCTATTTCGGGTTGAGTTTTATTAAAGAATACCACTGATTCAGTGAAAGGAATTTACACGAGTGTTGATAACCCAGTAATTTACTTGTTCTCATCTTGAACTAGATTCGCTGGTTGATGTAACTTGACAGTCGAGTTAATCCAACTAGTTGATTAACTCGTATAGGCAGTAAACGAGAAGGGTCTTATGTCATGCGTCTTTTTCTAGTTGTTATGACTAGATTAGATTAAATAGATCATCGGTCCGATTACATCACAAACACAATTCTAAATTCACGTTTACAGAAACGAGACATCAAAGAAGAGCAGTTGTTTTGGAAACTAATCACATTGTAATAATAGAATACAAAATAACGTCGTCATAAAGGCAAATGATAAAAATAATCACGGATAAAAAAAATGAAACAGCGCGGTTGACAACACGAGGATTAAGACATCAGGATGGAAAGGGTAATTGAGGCTGGATGGGGCCGAGTGGAAGTTTAAATTGGTTGTAAAGAGTTGTATCCCGCGCGAAACTTAAAGGTCGTCTTTAATGGACGAAACGAGCCCAAGTAACGTGCTGACGTCGACGTAACGTGTCACTCGTGTCTCTCATGTCAATTTGCTTATAAGCTGCTGCGGAAGGAAAGAGGGAGCGCAGCACTGCGGGCCTACGCTTGCAATCGAGAGATGGAGAGTAGGGTGTTGAGATTGGAGTGTCCGCTCCTTGGCCGAGCGGGACCCTCCGGAGTTGCCTCTGGTGATGGGCTCTTCTCTTCTATTTTTTCTCGGCTCTCTCGTGCAGCGAACGTCGGAAGTCACCTTCCTCATTATCATACCAACTGGCCGCTCGGACGCAGCCTTCATCCTGTGCCCTAGTCACTTGGTCTGTCGGTTCTCAACCCAAAAGCCCGGCCTATTTTGACAATAGATGAATCTTCGGACGTTTAAATACAACCGCGTGGCAACCTCTGCCATGGGGAACAAGACGCAAGTCCATTACGCCCAATCAGCTCGTGATTGGCGCAAACGATCGGACCATCAGCTTGCCAAGAGTCTGCCTCATGCATCATCCTGATTTATAGACAGAGGCTGTGTTGCCTTCTCTCTTGTATTTTATTTCTCACCTTCTCAAATCTCTTGTTTCCAAAAGTTAAGAACACCTTTTTGTCTTTTCTTATCAATTATCAAGTTATTTATAATTTTTAATTAATTTACTTTTCACTGCGAACCGAAGTAAATTCTAAAATAACAAAAGTAATTTTCTATTTTATAATATGAAAACCATATATCATAGGAAATTATATCGATGTGCAATATTTGAATTAAACTTTAGTGAGATCGGTAAGGTTTTGATGTTAGCATTTTGTTACAAGGACAATCTGATTTGAAAAAACAGTCGGGGAGATGGGGATCGCAAGTTCCGACAAAATCATTATTAATAAGAATTTTATTGGGTCAACTGAGTTCGTTATAACGACATCGTCGTTCCGCGTCATTTAACAGCTGCAGCATAATCCGACAGTCGACACCTTGGCACGCTTCTGGAGACATGGCTCGAAAGTCAGATTATCCTCAAAACTTTGTAACTATTAAATATCATCAAATAATATACTGGAACGGTGCAATTGCAGTTGGAGACGAAAAACTCGACGGATGAAATTCTGGCCGTGTGCCATAAGACTTTGTCCGTAACACAGTCAGAATAACGCGGTAATTCGGAGCCTCCGCTTGCCAATATGCCGTCGACTTATTCGCATAACAGTTGCAAAAAGTAGCCCCGTCGTGTAATAAAAGAGACGTTTCAAGCTGTCGTTATAACCTCGAGCTCTCTCGTTATCATTAGCCATCGTACGTTCACCAAGTAACCTATTCTGAAACTTTTGAATGTTCTTTGCCTCAACATCCAGTTGCGTTCCACCTTATAAATGTTCGATCGCAAAAAATTTTATTGCCCATTCGCATTTTTCTCAACTCATTTCGCAGTCTTGGATCGACTCGAATTTAAATTTGTTATCGCATTATTTCAGCTCATTTATTTTCATCTTAATTTTCAGTGATTCATTTATTTTTTTGAATTGAAAAAATGTGTTGAACAAGCACAAACACATTTATTTCGTCGAACAAATCAAGTTTGAGTATGAAAAAATAAAAGGAATTTACTGGTTGTTTATAATTGATCAAAGTGTCCGTTGGGATTGAAGGAAGTAAATTCATGCACGAAGACACAAAAAAGTGGCCGATGTCTTTGAGGGAGGCAATTTTTAATGGCTTGTTTCTTTCTTGGAATCCAACGAGCGCCCAGACGTTTCAACTTCCCGTCTTGTGTTGCTAATAACAACTTTTCAAAACGTTCCGTTAAACGCGTTTAAAGGTCCGGGTGCTCACTGACTACATAAGAAACGCAGAAGGGCACCGGATCCATTTAAAGAACCCCTGCGCTCTTTAAATGTAACCTACTTTCAGTTCAGCTGCGCCTTGAGTTTGTTGATTTATCGCGACTACTTTTTTTCCTTACAATTTTTTCATAAGATTGTTTGTAGATTCAACAAATTCTTGAATACATTTTCTCACAAATGACAAACTCAAACGAGACAAACAAATAAAAAAACTCCTTTAAAAAATACGAAATTCCATCTAACTAAATAAATAAACGGATTTTTTAACTGCATGATTTCAAATCTTATTTATTTATTGATTTTTTTTATTTAAAGTACATTGAGGTTAAAATTTCAAGTTAAAAAATTTGATATTAGAGAAAACCGTTAATTTTTGATGAAGATTAAAAAAAACGTAATCAGTTTGATAAAAATCTGTAAAAAGATGGGCGTAAGATCGGTTTGTATTTGTGTTGGCAACGTGACTTTGTTTTGAGGACAATCTAAAGTTACACTGACTTGAAAACCGTTGCTCCACCCAAGCGAGTTGTCGTAAGTTTCGCTTGCGCGCCTTTAAGACGTTACGAGGGGCTAATCTGAAGGGGGGATCCCAAGACGTTACAGGGGTCCGAGCTAACCGCCTCAACAATGCCAACAAGAAGCCGAAACGTCGGTTACGCCTCGATCCGGCAGCTGGCACGCGCGACCAGCCACCCTAAGAAAACACTCCGTCTCGCTCTGACTCCTTGGCACGTCGTTTCTCACTTGCACAACAATTCTTCCAAGATATTTGAGGGTAAGCGAGCGCAACCGAGACGTTGAACTTGAGGGACGGTAGTCTGCAGATTCGAATCGTAAAAAACACCTGAGTGGGGCGAGACCTCCTCGATCTTATAGGAGCGTCACTTTTGAGGACCCCTATCTTCAGACGTTGCCATTCACAAGCACGTTTCCGTACCCTGAACCGTCCTTAAAACCTTCCTTTCCACAAAGATACGTTTTGTAACGTTAGTTTCATTTTGAAAGTGAAATTACTTGAACTGCCATCCGTTTCTTCGTGAAAAAAATTCGAATAATAAAATTTAAAAAATTAATACGGTTGAAATTTAATTGCAAAATAATGGTTATTTGTTAAAGAAATGATATAAATTTAGAAGCACTTTTGCAACGTATTATGGAGATGATCAAAATTTAATAATGCACTTTGGTTGAGTCTTTGACAGACGAGGAAAAAATTGAATAATAGCACGTGCAGGTCTCCGGTTATTTATTATTTCTTCATAAACGAATGTCTAGTAAACTGTTGTTCCATGCAGGTGACGAGCTGGAAATTTGCATCGTCGCGGGATGAAATTATTCTTTCAATTAGCCGATGAAATCGAAGTTTATTTTCAATAAACGCCAACATCTTCCATGTCGCGAAAGATTAATTATGACGCGAAATGAAAATAGTCGTTTTCCTATTAATTATTTAGCATTCGAGTCAACAGCAGATTCCGATATTCGTTTGATTTTTTTTCCACAGTTAAAAATATCATTCCATTCGACACGATAAATCAGTTTTTTTTCTAGAGGAATATAAAGTACAGAAAAAATTAAATCGTAATAGTAATAAGCATATCTCTGTCTCCGGGCGAAAAAAGAAATACCCTCCGAAGTTTTGAATTTTTTCATCGCTACTTCAAAGTACACACCCCTGGATTAAATACCGTTGCGTGTCCCTCTTCATTCCCAGACGCTCTTCTTAAAACCCCGACACAAGACAAACCGCTCCGTTTCTTTTTTTGCACGGTGGAATCAGAGACGTTAAATTTTCCCACAGAGAAAAGTCCGTAATAAAGATGAGATGTCGAGATTGCAAAAGACACCCTAACATCAAAAAACCTGGAAGACGCCAGTCGTCCAGCTTGGAGAAATTTCGAATTGGCTTGCACCAGCACGCGCTTCGAAAAAGTATTGATTCTTCGGTCGGACGCCTGCTCTTTTTACCTATTCATCGATTCTTTTCTGTTTCCTCAAGATTCGTTGCAACTGTCACAGTTGGCCCGGGCCATTAATTTCCTGACTCATTTCTCTCGACTAATAAAATCCACGGCTGTCATAATCCCACCAAATGTTAACAGACATGGAGAAATCTCGTTTCGAAAAACAGCTGGAAATTCGTGCTTTTGTTGTCGAGTTCAAGTTCACGATTGAAAATGTGCAAATCGAAAACACAAACTTTCAATTGATACTTTCACAATGTTTACCAACAAATCAGCCATAAATACACGGCGTATAACCGGAGCGAGCATAATGAAAGCCGTCGCAATGTCGAACGCGAGAGCGACTAAACAAATGATATTTATTTTGACGGCCGAGAGCAAAATATAATGACCTAAATTTGTCGCTGCGAATGATTGGCAAACGCCGAACGAACACACAAAAGCTCGGGCTTTTCGCGTGTGTCAGTTAATGAAATGCCGGCCGAACAATTGATAAATGCGCATTACAAAGAATCATATGTACAAGCCACAATAAACTAATTTCGCGCAAATCAAGCACAAGAGGGCGCAAAGTGCGTGCCACACATGCAACTCGCACAGTCAACGACCCGATAACGCCGCTAATGCAACTCATCGGCGTCGGATATGTAATCGAAAGTGATCAAAGGTCAACCACTGGTTGGAACAAAAATCAATCGACGCTTTTTCAGCATAGCAAACGGCGTGGGTGAAAAAAAAAAGTTGAACGATTGATACACACTACTCAGTCGCTGAATTATGAAAATTGTTTGCAACACGTTGTTGCGCGTACGCACAGTCGGACTGTTGGATGCGTGCCCAGTGGGCGATTCAAAAGCCCGGGCCGAAATAATGACGGTGCTTTTGTTTGTGGGGCGCGGTTGTAAAAATGTGTAAAACGTCGAATCGACTTCTGCTGGCGCATTAACGCAATTAACTGACAATTAATAACACATCAATTGATACCGGGCAACTTGTTGCGCCGAGGCCAGCCCCGATAATATGCCGAACGCCACGGCCACTGTTTGTGCGCATAATTCCACATGTATTCCGAGATGCGACGGTTAATTTCTGCGTATCTATACACACGGCCGATGTTTAAACACGCGTGACACCTGATTGCGTTATTATTTACTATTAATCGATACCCAATGTTGCTTCGTACGTTGTTGATAAACAATTTTTTTTTTATTTTCAACAACTGAATTAGACTGCACAGTTTGGTTAGACTGAGAATTAAATTAATTTTAATACAAAATATCGAGATTGCTTACAATTTAAATTCGACTTATTTGTTGTTTGAATTGTTTAATTGATTATTAAAATTTGAATTCGGTGTTACCTACGAACAATTAACGTTTCAGGTGATAAACTTAGTTCCATTCCTAAAGATGTTTAGGGTAGCTGTCACGTAATAAGCATACCCCACATGTCGGTGGCCGGGGTTCCACGGTTAGCATGTGCATTGGAATTCCACCCCCACTCGCAAGCGTGTCATGTGGTGAGTGACTGTATGCGACGGTTCGCAGGGGGTAGCATGGGAAACAGACCGTAACCAACAGTCCGTGTCCACCAATGAATGCACTCTTAAGACATTCACCCTTTCCGCACAATTATCGTTGTAATTATCTTAATAGTTTTGCTGGTAACAGATGCTTTTGCAACGAAATACGGTGGATTCGTTTGTATTCCGAAAAAAAGTCAAAAAATGTCTTTTCATAGCAAAACACCAACAAAAATTAAAAAATTAAATTAAATGATAGTTGGGGATAAAGTGAATTAGGAAAGCATCTATCAAATCAAAAAGGCAAGTGTGAAGGAAAAAATGTCATCGATGACAATGCCGATAAGACAGCGTGAAATAAGCATGCGCAACTTCCGCAACCGGAAGCCGATATCAGTGCAGTATTTTTCTCCGCTTTGATTCTTACCAACAATAAGTTGTGTGTCGTCCAATCACGAGACCAGGCAGATCATTTGTCCGGCGCTAACAAAGCCTAGGAGTTCATCGACGTGAACACATTTCTCGCATGTAATTAGCTTCCCGTTTACTTCCGACTCGGACTTGTGGGAGGGCTCGTACATTACCGGACAAATACGACGTCAATAAGGATCCATCGGCAAGTGCGACAAGGACCGAGCGTGTAAGAAAAAGCGGAACGCAAAGTGGAAGACGGGCGGAAGGTGCGGCGGAGGGAACCATTATTCTGTAACTATATCCGATGCGACACCCTTTTTTCAGTCCCACGCATGACGGCTTACCGGGAAGTAGACGAAGGTATATGGGAAGTGCAAACCCCCCTCGAAGTATCCACAGCCAAAGTGTTTCCGTTCTTATCAATTTTTAAGTCAACGCCATCAAACCATATGTCAGCCTTTTTCCGTTTTAATTGAACTGTTATGAATTGATAAGCTATCATATCTTCACGTCCATCTGTATATCTTTTCGTGGAACCCAAATTGCAAAGTGTCAGAGAGCTTTTGCTGGGAAAATTGTTTTTCTCACACCGTCTATCCATTTTTTATATTCTCAATTCATTTCATTTGCTATCTTTTGAATCTGAATTTCAACAACTTTTAAACAACTTCGATACATCAGCTTCTCAATGAACCAGGATTTATTATTTTTTTTAACTTGACCAATTTTTCTAATTTGTTGATTTTGGATACTTTGAATCAAGTTGTACAAATACAGATGAATCGGATTCAATCTTATTCTTCGAATTAAAGGAATCCGACGATGCTTATTGAGGACAGGTGCTTTCAAGGCTCAGCTGCTGCATCGGCTTTCATAAATGGGGAAACACGCACGCAGGCTGGCGTTAAGTTCGTTCACAATAGCTTACTACCTGCAAAAAACAACAGTCGCCGCAACGAACTAAAAGTTGACTAAAACTTACAAACAAATGTACCGAAAATAGGTGCGATTTTTAACTGACATGGCCCGTTCATTCACGTTCTTTGAGAATCTCGTAGAAATCTAGCTAGACAGAAATTTTTGCGAACTATTTATAAAAGGTTGATAATAAATGAATGTGATTTGTGGAAAAATTAAAGAGTTCCCGAAAGAATTGAATTTTTATTTCAATTTCCTGATACATCGTTCAATAAATAAACTGTTTGCTTCGGCATATCATAGTACACGTATACGCTGATGTTTTCAAACTCATGCAGCCGTTGTGAGGAGTTTGTCGAACGATCTGCCCGCATGTCACGACGATTGTGAAAAAAATAATATAAAATGAGCAACGCAAAGCATATCGGAAAAAAAGTAGAAGAAAATTTAAAAAAGTTTGTTCTCTAAGCATTGCTAATGAATTACTTAGATTCGCGATAAGTTATTTATGTACGCGGTTTCGTTCGATGACAGACTTGAGACGCTATTCTGCTAAGTTAGCATCGAGTGCATGCAATATGAATAGTCCAAGCCAATGACAGTTTACTTTTTCTTTCGTCAAGTATATTGATCGAAGAAAAAAAGCATACGTAAGTGTAGCTGCACTTGTCATAAAAGGCTTGCATTAAAAAAAAGTTGATTCCATTCCAGGCTAAAAAAAATAAGATATTTACTGCGTATGCAATTTTCTTATAGACTTTTCTTTCGTTCTAGAGAAAAACTTTGTTTCAAAGAGTTTATACTGTTTCATAACTGTCAACTACGTGAAACGAAGCATTCAATAACTTGATAATTGCTACCACTCATTTGTCAAATTGTTTTTACAATTAATTAATTGAAATTTGAAATAATAAAATCAGAACCACGAAATTCATTGGAACAGAAACGCATTAAATAATTCGATGCTGTTAAACATTTGGCAGAAAATGAAAACGAGCATTCGTATCATTTAAAGCGCAAATCGATAATTTATTACAATTCGTTCGCGTTGAACCGATTAATTATTATTATTGATGTTGGAGGTTAAAACTGACGAATTTCACAAACTCATTCACACGTGATGATCAATGTCACGGGAAAAATTGAGGTAGCAGAGCGAGCAGGCACGATGATTTCAATTTTGCGAATGCGCGAGAAAGTCGCGCTCGCAAAAGTTTGTAAAGTGGTTGATGATTGTGCACGATAATTATGTAGCGCGCTGCGTGAGCGGGGATGTTTAAATCCCCGACGAGGATGCTCATTGAGAACTCAAATTTTTGATATTACGAATCCATTTTCATTGATATTTACAAGCCACGCAAAGCGATCGAGCCCCTTGTAATGCAGTAAATTATAACGCACGTACGTTCCACATTACCTGTTGAATTTTATCTATACAGCTCATCAGTGTGTAATAATATTGAAAAGAACGCTCGAAAGCATTGTGCATGTTTTCGAAATTAGGGCTCCAATTAAAAAGATGTCTCTTCTTTAAATTTTTAAACAAATTGTCGTATCATTAATGAAATTGCAAAAACTACACAAATGAAACTTGCAAACAGAATTTAAGAACTGCTATCAGCAAATAAATTGAGAAAAAAAAATTGCAAAAATGTTTGCAAAAATTTTGCAAAAAAGTGAATCCGCAAAAACTATTGAAAAAGGGAATGTGGAAATCAATAATAGTTTAATTAAGTGTTTGAAGGTTGGAATTAATGATGATTTGTTGTTTGTACAGAGTGGAGAGCACGGAAAAACAAACAATCGAGACGGAGGAGTGAGGGGCATCGAGCCCTTTGGTGAACTCGAAGGATGCAGCTCCCAGGCGGGAGCGCGAAGGTTCCGCCAGAAAAGTCTCCGGGCACCTACATCGAATTCATCATCGGCGACAGATGCGACGAGCCTCGCGTGAATAACGAGATCAGAAGTGTCAGCGGCGAGTTTCGTCGTGGCATCAGCGTCTGTGGTGGCAGCAAGCGAAATAAATACAACGCAACGAACTCTCTACAAATAAGACGTGGAGGTTTGACCTCGCGCATAGCCCACCGACACCGAGACACCGAGCAGCAGAAGCTGTTGGCCTCAACCCCTCGGTGGAAGGAGTGGTGCGAAGAATAGTAATAAGAAGAAGAAGCAGAAGGACGCGGAAAAGTAAGAGAAGAAGGCGAGAAGAAGAAGGTGCAACTGAGGCAACTGAGAGGAGGAATCTAAGATAAGAAATTGGTGAGGAAAGGGGTAGGTGGAAGTTAGGAGCGAAGCCCTAAGCGGAGGGGATAAGGCGCGCGCGAGAGAGGGAGGCAGCGAGGAGAGTGGGAGGCTGGTGCTGTGACTCGAAGAACAAGTTCGGAAGGAAGGAAGGTAGGAGGAAGGGGATATTACGGGCGAGCGTAGACGGCGTCGCGAGAACGGCTGTGGCATTGCGCTGGGCCACGAGGGGCTATTCAAGCGCGAAGGGGAGGGTTGAAAAGAAGACCTGGCGGGGAGGGGAAACGGAGGCCTTCGGGGGGCCGACCAACCAGACGGCCGATGATGTCATCGGAGGAGGAGACAGACTATTGCGCCCTCTACGGAGCAAGCACGGACAGCAAGCAACAGCAACTCTTGAAGAAGCAGAAGCGCACCAGACAGCGCGTGGACGCCGGCGAGCCACGTAACAGCTACTCGAGTATACCGAACTTTAGTTCCCGACCGTCGTTTCTCGGCGGTGGCCTTTACGGTTCGATTTTTGGCAGCAACAGTGCACCGGCCACGCAGCATTCGCCACAGCAGCAGACACAATCTGGACCCACCGGGAGTCAGACCCCCCTCCTGGGCACAACGAGCACGGGTCAAACGGCCACTCAGCAGCAGCAGCAGCAGCAGCACTCGGCCCACGCGGCCTTCAGTTTCTTTGGTGCGCCGGGCTTCGGCCCAGCCAAGATGCTGAACGAGCTGTTAGGCCGTCAGGTGAAGCAAGCAGCGGACGCCGGGGCATCGCCGCCCGAGGGCAGCCACGGCATGACCGGTGCCGGGATGGACGCGAGCGCGAACCTGCAGCCCGGCTCGATGGCCAACTGCGACGACCCCGCCACGGCCGCAGAACTCACGCAGCACATGCTCCGCGACATACTTCAGGGCCGCAAACTCAGTGCGCTCTCCGGCCAGGAGCAACCAAACAATAACAACAACATCCACAGCAACAACAACAACAACACGACAGATCTGCTAAAGCACCAGCAGCAGAGCCCACAGCAGAACAGTGACAGTGCGCGAAGTGCGACAGTGCAAAGTGGCGCGGATGACGAGAGCAGTGATGACAATAACGTCGTCGTGATGAATAACAATAATAACACGAATCAAAGTGAGCGGGACAGTCTGATGGCGTGTGACGGCGAGGACAGTGCCGAGGACGTGGCGTCGGCGGCGCGCGCCATGGAGGAGGCGTTCGCCGAGGCGGGTATGGACCCGGGGGCGAACCTCGACCCGGGCTCGTCCGACTGCGAGCAGAGCCTGCCGCCGAGTCCCGCGCCACCGCGCTCCGTCTCCGTCAAGGAGGAGATCATGCAGGACATCAAGCGTAGCCCGAGCCACTCGCCCTGTCCGATCGTGCCGAAGAGCGAGGTCAGTTCCTCGCCCACCACCGAGATCAAGCGCGCCCGCGTCGAGAACATTGTGAGTACGATGCGCAGCAGCCCGGCCCTGCAACCCGCCACGGTCAACGGCTGCAAGAAGCGCAAGCTCTACCAGCCCCAGCAGCAGACGGTACACCACGTGCTCCAGCACGAGCAGCAGCACACCATGGTCGACGAGGAGGAAGACAGCGAGGACGACGAGGACCCCGCGGCGATACGCCAGAAGCGCGAGGAGAAGGACAACCTCAAGAGCCAGCTCAAGAACCTGCACGAGCAGCTCGCGGTCATGCAGCAGAAGTACATGGAGCTGTTCAGCAGGATGGAGCCCGACACGAGCGAGAGCAGCGACGCCCCGATGAGCCCGCAGCACCAGCCGCAGCCGCCTCCGCGGCCCCACCGGCCCCACCCGCCACCCTACAACGGCCTCCCCAGCGACCACTCGCACCCGGCCGCCGCCGCCGCCATGTACCACATGGGCCAGAAGCTCTACCTCGAGCAACACCACGCCACCCTCGAGCGCATCAAGCAGCAGCAGGAGGCCGCCGCGCGACAGCACCACCACCAGCAGCAAAACTCGCCGCAGCCACCGGCCCAGCCCCCCAGTCAGCAGCAGCAGCAGCACCAGCCGCCACCACCAGCGCAGTCACAGTCGCAGAGCAACAGCGCGCCACCGCCCCAGCTCACAGCCAGCAGCAACCAGCACAAGGACTTCCAGGAGAGGCTAAACATGTTTCGCGGCGTCACCGCCGCGTCCGCCTCGGGATCATCCGCGCCCCACATCACCGGCGCCGACCTCGAGGGCCTCGCCGACATCCTCAAAACCGAAATCACCTCGTCGTTGACCAACTTGATCGACAGTGTGGTCAACAGGTTCGTTCAGCAGAGAAGGTTTCTCGGCAAGCAGGGCGAGGCCGCCCAGGCCGCTGCCGAGCAGCTCAACAAGGACCTCCTGCTGGCGAGCCAGCTCCTCGAGAGGAAGTCGCCGCGCACCAAGGTCGTCGACCGGGGTGCCGCGCCACTAACAAGCGGCCCAAACGGGCCGCGGGGGCCCCTCAACGGTGGGCCCCCGCCTCAGCAGCCGCCCGCGGCTTTCCCTCAACTCGGTTCTGTGCCTGGTGGCCACCACGGCCCGCCGCACTCTGGCCCTACCGAAAATAATCTCAATCAAATCAATCAGTTACCTCCGCACGTCAGGCCCAATGTTGCCATGTTCCAGACCCCAAAACCACCTACGATATACGGCATGGCTTCCATGCAGCAACAACAGCAACAGCAACAGAGGGACCAGCACAGAGACCAGCAACGCGACCAGTACTGCAATATGAGAGCCGATGAGAGGGAACAGAGGGACTCCGAACAGAACGAGGCCCTCTCCCTTGTTATGACCCCGAAAAAGAAGCGTCATAAGGTGAGAGTCCTACTTCTCTATTTCATTTCGTTTTTGCAAAGCCTCCCTTACTGTCAATGATTTCATACGATGTTCAGTAATTCAATTATCAACATTGTGATAAACATCAAACCAGTTGATTTGAAGATTTTTTACTCGAATTAGATCATTGAATGAATTGCACGCTTGATTTGTTAATTCAATTTGATTGGAAACATAAATGATGCGTTTTGATTTTATCAGAAACGTTGAATTTCATTGCTCTAGTTGATTGGCAAAAATGAGTTAATTATGTTCACGTAGAGTGTAAATTCCATTGGAGTCAAGTGATGAGAAACAAAAGTTTTACAATAATGGCTGTCTTCCTGTATAGGTGAGCCTCAACAGTAACATATCTACTACACCGTCGAAGGTTGGTTCGCCTTTTCTTAGACTTATAAGTCATTCATTTTTCACACCTTTTTTTTGATATACATTTATTATACATGTATATGTATTACTCTAGAATTACATTTGTTTGCTTATCTCCTTCGGGATGTATACTCTACAATCTCGTTATCTCATTGTTGAATCACCCTTTTGATAAAAACGCAGAATATTTTATTCATCGCTCGTCATAATACTAGTTGAAAGCATTGCTATATTGATTACTAAGCATCATATCCGACCGATTTATTTTCAAATCGTATTTTTCGAAAAAAAAATATTTTCTTTCATTTTCGAAATCGTTTTCACGCAAAAATTTTGCATACCCGGATTTGCATTCGTAACTTTTTTCGAATTGCAAAAAAAGTTACTTTCAATAATAAATCTTGATTACAAAGTTCACTTATTCTCGACATTGAAATGTCTTTTTTATTACCGGTTCATTTTTGCAAAAAATTTTACACAGTGAGAACGCACTGAAAAAGGACATAAATTTTGCACACATTAAACAAAAATCAATTTTCAATATGCGAAAAAAAATGTCTTTTATTCATCAAACAATTTTTTCAGTGCGCAACAAATTGTAACGAAATGAATAAAATATTCTGACGAGTAACAAAGTTTATAAAATGAAATGAAAAAGGGAGAGAAAATAATTAAGTTGTTTGTTTTGCGAATGAAATTCAAACAGGTGACGGACACGAGGATTACACCACGAACGGTATCGAGAATGTTGGCGCAGGACGGAAACGGAGCGCAGGGTGGAAACGACAGTCCTCCACCACCACCGCCACCGCCGAGACCTTACCACGCGCCCCCAATGCTGCCTGTGTCTCTGCCGACGAGCGTGGCGATCCCGAACCCGAGTCTGCACGAGAGCCAGGTGTTCTCGCCGTACTCGCCGTTCTTTAGCCCGCACCCGAGCCACGCAGGTCAGGTGCCGCCACCAGGTCCACATCATCTCCCGGCCAGTCCCCCCGGCGGTGGTGTCGAACTCCGGGACTCACCCCCGTTGCCCCATCCGCCGGCGATGCTGCACCCCGCACTACTCGCGGCAGCGCAACACGGCAGTCCAGACTACAGCCACCTCAGAATGGACAGCAACGATCGGAGTAGCGATTGTAACTCCGGTGAGATCAACTACGACGGGATTCAGCCTACAATATCCTTTTACTTACTAAATAATCAGTTCTTGGTTTATGTCAAGGTTTATGTTTTGTCAAGCAACCATCGACGGATCTTTCGGTCCATCACTTGCTTTCTGAGTCAGTCTCTGAATTTGAAATTGAATATTTGCAGAAAAAATTTGATGATAATAGTTTCGAGTAAAGCTTTTAATATGATGAATGAGAAGGATGAATTGTGAAATGACAAGACATTTCTCGCTGCATAATATGTTTGCGTGTTGGAGGCAGCTTAAATTGAAAGTGATTAGAAAAAAGTTGTGACGATCTTGTTGAATCAAATTAAGTTAATTTGCCGTCCAACAAGATGAATTGAACTCAATCAAATTTGTTTCGTGATTTTTGTTTCATTATTTCAAGGTGACTTGAAACTTTTTGTGAATCGATAATTTCGCAGAATCGTTTGAATTTTTGGATAAAAACAATCTGTATTGATATTTCGCATGGAGCTCATAAGAGGCAAGTGAGAGGCTGAAAATCTGGCGTGGAAACGTACGAGGACCGGTCTCCAATAATATCTGAAGTTGGGTCGGTTACTATCCGCGCGTACAACGCAATTAGACGAGTTTTGAAGACTGAAAAGGAGCCGAAGAACTCCGACATATGCAGGCCTTCTAACAAGCTTTTCAGCGCGTGCATGATTGAGAAACGAACAAAAGAGGGGCACATACGTTGGATGGAAAAACTTCGATCCCGAGCGGGCGTATAATCTTGATGCACGGAGATGGCGGCGCCATAAAGTAGCGCTTACACGTTGCATATGAAAGTTATGAAAACTTGAAAACCCCTTTACGCTAGAAAAAATGTGCATATTAAGAACACAAACGGGCGAAAGGCTCGCGCGCGCGGCTTAAAAATAAAACTCAAAGTGTTTTTGCGGGTGTGTGTACGTGAGCTAAGTCCGTTACGGCAAGTGAATTGTTATTTGCAGGAGGCGGCGAGCGCGGGCGTCTGCATCCGCCGCTTTTTTGTGCATTTCTTTTTTTAGAACCTTATAACCACCTTGATACGGCGTTTTGATTTTCGAAAGAGGTATATCCAATGTGCCATGTGATTGACTTTTGCATAAAGATTGGAAACTGAAGGCCATATTCCGTGTGAGCACACGGTGCATCGTAACTGCATCGTGTGATCTAAGCGTTCGATCAGTATGCAAGCTTCTTTGCTACCTTTTAGCCAGCAGCCTTTGATGTAAAAGTCAATGGCGCATTTTCCTGCAGGCTAGGTCGAATGTGCAAACATCTGTGCAGCAGCAATTGCAAACGTTAGAACCTGCGCGCGCACCTTCAACTTTTTTTGCCGCCGCTTTTTATGCACACCTTCGAGTTTTATTATTTCTTTTTGTTTTTCGTCCCTACGAAATACCGTGTTGAGCGATTTCACCGGGAGAGACAGGGGGGGGGGGGTGTCGGATTGGCGCAACGTCTCGCAAACGAATTAACGCGCTAAGAATGCTGTGAAACCACACCAAGAGATCCTATTACCGATAAGAAGTCGGTGGGCTTCCGTTGAGGAGATGACCAATCGTACGTGTTAAGCTGGCCTGACGTTAGGCCCCCTGCGATTGTATGCCCTCGCGACATCCATAGCTTGTACGATTTCTCATCCAATTCGGTGCGAAGAAATAAGGTATAAAAACAACACTTGAAGATGAGCGCGCCCCCTCGATCGGAGCTACCCAGTCGATACCGCATCGAGTGTTCATTAATTCGATTTCATCTCGTGATTAATTGTTTATCCGCAACGAGACGCTTCAGGTAACTTTGGAGACTTGTGCGCCTCTCTGGAGTGGAAATGTGTATAAGATGATAAAAAATAGCCTGATTATTGACCTGGATCCAGCTAATTGCAGACTCTCGGCCTTTTAGTTTTCTGTTGATTTATTTTTTTTGTTCACGTTCTTCCAAGGATGGCTGATTCGAGACCGCTAAACACTTGACAAAAACTTGAGATTATTGGTTGAAAGATATTTTGTTTCATTGATAGTTTAATACATGCAAGAATATTTCTCCTTAACCGCAGTGCAATCGTCGACGTTGACGCCCATGCATCTTAGGAAAGCCAAGCTAATGTTCTTTTGGGTGAGGTATCCGTCCTCCAACGTCCTAAAAATGTACTTTCCGGACATTAAGTTTAACAAAAATAACACAGCGCAATTGGTCAAGTGGTTTTCGAATTTCCGGTGAGTACAATCTTTCATTCGTTTTAACTTTTTCTTATCTTCAAAAGTATTACATTTCAATGTGTGTGTGTATGTACAAGATAACATTTTCGATATGATAAGTTCTGACTGAAATTGTTTCTTTGGTTCAATTAAATATGAGAAAATCGCAAAAAAATTACAATTTGAGTTTGCAAAAAACTTTCGTTCAAGTAAAAGCCAACTTTTTTAAAATATTCTCGGTAACTTTCAAATGAACAGCGATTAGAACCGAACAAAAGTCAGGGAAAAAACAAAAGTCTACCAAAGATCAAAACAAAAAAGTAAAGTCGGGGAACAAGTTGTACGGAGGCCGGACGAGCTCGGCCACGTCCCCTGGGATGTCATTGCAACTGGAACAATGCCCCTCGCAGATCGTAGAACGCCAAATGGTGATCGATTTTTTGTACTTCTTATATCTTGTGGAAGACATTGGCGTCGCCTTGTATGCTAACGAGAACTAGATTTTCAATGAAGTGGCCACTCCCTTAGCAGAAGTGGTCAGAGCCCAGGAGACGACAAACTGGGCGTGTCTGAATCTTAATTACCCTCCTCTGAGCAAACGAATAAGTAACAGCGGCCAGGTAAAGTCCATAGCCAAGCATTAGCATGATTATAATTAGGCTGAGTATACGTTTAGATCCAAGATACAAGGTGTTCGAAGGACGTCACGTGGCAAGCCACTGTACACACGTTATCGCGCGATTATATCTGTCTTATCAACATTAAAGTAAAAAAAAAATAGGAAAAATGGAATTATGAAAAAAGCATGAAATAAGACGAAGAACTGTGTCAAATTAAACAGACAATTTGTTCGTCGTTTGATGTAATCTGATCGCAGGAATTGCGCGACGTCAGGAAGAGAACGCTGTAATCCGCCGTCTTACGTTCTTTAATTTACATAGGTCACACTTGTTGACGTGCCCGCGGCATTAATAAACTGAAAGCTCACGAAGGTAATGGAAACAAGATCATAAAAAAGAATTCCTAATCGTGTTAATTAACCGGTACAATCTTGAAACATTTATTCATCTTTTTTTATTTATTTTTGAAGTTTTTTTTTCGTTTCTAAAAAATAGTTGAAAACAAATTGTCATGTTAGAACATGCCAAGTATTTGAACAGAAGCCCTCTCAAACTTGTGCTCTTATTCTCTAAAGCTTGACTAAGGTTTGCCTTGATTCCGAGTTGATCTTGAGATTAGCCGACGATGACTCGTAATCGGGACGCCCTTGTCATTTCTGCGCGCATTTATTATGTGTCGCATCCCCTTGTCTCCTTCCCTCGCTCCTTCATCGGGTAATCAGGTGAGGGTTCAACGTTGCGCGGCCAGAGGGGGGGGGGTTGTCCTCATCATTTTCTAGTAAGCGTTTTCGAGCGTGCTTGATCTGATAGCCTAATGCACGGCTTCCTATGCGGAAATGCCTCACTACATTATTCCACGACAACCGCGTGTCTGAAGGTTGTACTTTTGTACACCCCCGTCTCACCCTCTCTCGGAAGTGACGCTTTCTCAAATTACCGTCACTAATAATCGCACATTTTGCTCGTCGCCTCAAACGAAAATCTTCTCCTTTTTTTTTTAATTTCCCACAATTAAGTGACTCAAGTCATTGTCACTCGAGACACTCTATGCTAATGTGTTTGCCTTCACCCCACCTTTGTAAACCGTGGAGAAATTGTCAACAATCCTTTAAAGGTTCGAATTTTCGCCACAAAAAGCGTGCACGCACTTTACGATTAATTTCCTGCCCCCTGAATAATTTTTCAGTAGTGCAACCGCGTTTTTAGTCAGACCCATGGGGGGAAAAAATAAAGACCATCTTTTTCTTCTTTAATCGTTGCTTGGAACAGATGAAAGTAAAATTTATTTCGTTTGGTGAAAAAAGCGTGGCTTGTGCTTCGCATCGATTGTTGTTTATCTCTGGTATCTTCTCCGGGACGTCGTTATTGACAGGCTTTGGTGGGACACGATTGGGGTCGTCGTCGAAGGGGGGCGGACGACGGATAATGGCGTGAGACCGGGGGCAGCTTATCAGATAACGCCACCGGACACGCGACTTGCCTGCTAGATGTTAATCTGCCGAGTCGAGGAGAACGTCGCGGCGTCTAATGGACGCCGTCCGGCACGAAGACTCATCGACATGAAAACACCTGTCCGTGTCCAAGTCATCGATTACGATGGCCGCTGATAGCGAGGATCCATAATTCATGCGCTAAAATGGCACAGCGCGTAAAGCATTCTTTTTATTTTTTTTTCTTGAAAAAAAAAAAAATGTCGCACAATTACAGCCGCAAAACACACACAAGAGTGAGGCGTCGCGTGTTTTATTTATTTATTCGTGTTTTTCTTTCTCGGTTTGTCGTCGACGCGACTAATTAATTATGTAAGACATGTTTGTCCAAGAGGAAAAGCGAGAAAGGGCGAGCACCCAATTAGAAGCGTAGTAAATGCGTGCAATCTTGACGGCAAACGAGCTGAGAGGTAATATCCGTGCACTTTTAATCTCACACAAGAAGCCGCGCTCGGCGAGGACCATTTAACGAAATGTGTTCATATGCGGCTGCTGCATTCATTGTCGCGGCCTCGCACATATGTCGAGTGCGCGCCGTTGCTCCTTGCATTATATAAGAGCAGCCCCTTGACTTATAGGTACACCGCGAAACCGCACTCTCTTCGCTTTTTCTTTTCTCGCGCGGTTTTGCCTTTTATTATTTGCTCGCTTCAACGTGTATTTTGATCGATATGCCGTTAAACATTGTTAGCTGCGCACGATGAAGCGCCGAGGAGCATTTTCCAAGCTGAGAATTACACGTTTTGTTTTTAATGAAAGTGTGATCACTCGCAAAAAGAAGAGGGATAATTTTTCGTTTCATTCGTCGCGGTGTCGCGGCGTCTTCTCCCTTGAGACCTTTTGCGGAAGGAGTCGGGCTAAATGAGCAGACATGGGTCCTTTGAGACGCCAGCGAATAGTCGGCAGTAAAATATCCGGTCGGCCGGGGGCAGCCTCTTTGAGGAAGCTAAAGAAGTAGAAGAAAAAAAGGACTGCGAGATAAAAATGAAAACGCATCTGATGAAGAGGAACAAGCCTTTCCTCGCTTTGACTCGGATGTTGGCGGCTATTGTTTGGATCCTCGGTCTTGAGCCTCTCGGCTGTTCAAAGAGTTGGCGAATTTGTTTAGCCATGGCAAGACGCGGACGGACAATTAATTCAAAGACGTTAATTACGCGGACTCGCGCGCGCAACAGCGAGCTCCGCGCTCATTCGTTTCGTGCATTTTTAATTGGAACTAATTCTCAGTCTATCAGAAAGCTGTGCGTTGCAAATGTTTTAATTGCTTGCAAGCTTCTTGGTTAACGCGCTAGAACGTTATTCGCTTCCGTATCCGTTTCATGTAAATTATTCCTTCTCTCTCGTTTCTCTCTCTTTTCTTTTCCACCGGGGGAATGAAAAGTTAAGGAGAATGCACTGATGAATGACTTTGCATCAGCAGTCGAACCTTGCGCGCACGTAAACGACAGTCACTTAATTAAAAATTACTTAATTACGTTCTTGGCACTAATTAGTGGTGCCCCGCGCCTACCCCCTTGTGTGTAACTTGGCTGCTGCCTATGCACCGCAATCCCTCTTCTTTTTTTCTCCGCCTCACACTCCTACTTCGCTAAGCCTGTTACCTCTCTGCTGCTTTTATCCCCTCCCTTCCCCTTCCTTACTCCTATTCTGTAACGTCATCTCACTCATTTTCCACTCCTTTGGAAACTGGAAAATTTTGCAAAAAAATTTTTTTTTTGTTTTAAAATTTATCAATCCTTCGGATTTTATCCGTTAATATTTTTCCCAATCGTGGTTTGGAGCGAGAGAAAAAGGTACTGGGAATTCGTTTCCAGAGGGGATTGTTCTCCCTGCTCGCTTTGCGTCTTAGGGATATACGCTTCTTCGGAATAACTCTTGAGATCCAGACCCAGGGAGAGAGGCATCGAAATTATAAGTCGTAACGGATTTTTTTACCCTATCGACTCCACTTTCAATGCTCCGGGAACTTGATTTCCTGAAAACATTCTCGATGGGTTTGAACGTACACGGACAGACAATTGCGAAAGAAGAATTGACTTGGGCTTTTCATATTTTTTTTCCTCGACTACTTTGTGCCTTTATTACTCCATTTGGAATTGGAAAATATTTTCCTTCGAATCTCTCGCCTAGTCAGCCCAACGAGGTTGCAAATTACAAACTTGTTTTTATGATTTTTTAATGAGTAACGCCAGTTTTGAATGGCAGATTAAGTGCTTGACGAAATTGTTTCTTTTTTGTCCTTACATAATTAATTGTTGTTGGTTATTGTTGGCTTTCTCTTATCCTTTGCTAATTTCGTTTGATCAGCATTAATGCACTCATTATCATTTCAATTGACATTAACGTTATGAGACGCTTATGAATCGCGTTTCAAATTCAACTTGATCTGTCCATCTAATTGATCATTCAGAATTGTCAAACATCAATTTATTGCTGTAATTGTTATATTTCTTGTGACGTTAAAATTAACATTACTAAACTTTGTAGAAACAATTGAAAAAAAAACTTTTTCTCCTGGTCATGAGAAACTGATAATTATGAGAGGGAAGATAAGCCGTTTCAGGGGGAGTATCTCAAAAGGCTCGACTGTCGTCTCAAAAGTCAAATCTCGTGCAATAATTCTTGTTGAATTTTTGGGTTTGTTAATGAAGCCAAGTAGGAGAAACAGAAGTTTATTGACTCTGAACGGTGTGAGACAATGTGCCGGCCGCAGGGCTATCGTAGGAGGAACAGCGCAGGAGAAGCGCCGGTTGCAAAACGATGAGACTGCAAAAGAGGGTTCGCAACAGCCAAAGCCGGGCCACGGCGACGTAACGGGAGAGGAGAAGCGATGCTCGGACAAAGGGCTGAAAGACTTTATAGGGGATGTAAGCATCGTGGCTGCAAGCCTAATCCAACGCGATGAATCGCTACTTGCAGCGTGCGTACGGTACACTCAATGTCAAATATTCCTGTCCGAAGTTCATTGCTTTATCTGTCAACAAAAGTTGACTAGCAAAAAAAGGACGCGAGCACCAGTCGCTTGCCCGCCAAAGTGTACGTTCACCCGCACTCATTTGCGCTCTATATTGCCTTGTTTCAACTACTAGTTTCGCAACTGTTCTCTTCATCCCCTCTTGCGCGAAATGAAAAACGACTTATTTCCGTCAGATTTGAGGGACTGAAAATACAAAAAACGGTCACTTTTAATCGTCAATTAGTTGTTGAATCGAAATCTGTTTTTGTTCAGGAGAGACGGCGTTTATAATAAGTTTTTGGTTATTTTTAAGAGCATTTCGATGACCAAAGCGGTCCCGAGATATCCGATCAATTTATCAGTCAGCTCTGTTGATGGCGAATTTAAATTCGACTGGAGTTAATAAGTAGAGGCGGTGGAAATAATTTGGCCGAGCAAATTATCATTTCGCGGTGTGTGCAAAGTTAGAACGAGCGCAGGTGACTGACGTATAGTGCGACACGTCCATCCTCTCGTGAGGTTTCGAGAGTGTCGAACTGGAAACGCGGGAATCGGCGTGAAATTGGTGCGTTTCGACCAACATTTATCCGAGCTCTCGGAGGGCAACGTTCGGCTCGACGAGACTGAATTGATTTCATTTAAAATTTCTCTCCAGTTATCCCCTCCGCGCAGTTCCATCAACTTCGTTTCGCGTCGATTCGGTTCATCCGTTCATTCGTTTTTCTCTTGTCGGTGCATTTTGCGAGATTATGCGTCACCACCATTGCGCAGCCTTAATCGAAAAAATCCCCTTTTTCTGCTCGTCCTATAAGGAGTTGAGAATCAAATTACTGACATTTTTTAAACAAACGGTTCATTATGAAATTGCGAAACATACTTTAATAATATTTTTGAATTCATTTACTTATTAAATAAAGTGCTCAAACGAACAGATTAATCAGCTAATATTGCCAATTATCCGAAGTTATAATAATAAAATCAAACATGTGAAAGGTGACTGTTATGATTATAAAAGTATTATTGTTGTCGTAAAAAATAAAAAAGCTTTTCCTGCGCATTTAAACGACCGCAATATCAGTAGCTTATCGACTATGTTGACTTAGGAAGCGGGGGGACGGCCTGTTTGCAGAGTGATTTGATGAATTACTTTTCACAAAAGACGACTTTCCGATAGTTGCAAGCTCGTTCCAGATACGGATCCTGAGAAAAAACAACATTCGAGGATAATGCTTTTTTTCAAATCTACTTTCAAAATTTTTGCGCAAATTACAATTGAAAATATTCACAAAAAAAAACTCAATAAAATCCCACACATTTAAAAACAATTTCAACAAAACCAACAATTTTTTCCCACTGTTTTCGTATTTGTCTTCAGAACCTAATCGATTGTCTTGTGAGCTTATCCTCCTGTACTCAAAACGGTTCACAGTCGATTTGTCGCATTTAAATTGCCCCGATGTGACAGCGCCTCCTAAGTAGCAGCAAACTCGCATGCGGGCAAGCACGCGACTATCTTGCGAATTATTATACGGGCGACAAGTAGGCTGTCGAAATTGATTTTGTCGCAAGAAAAAAACGCTGTTGCTTAGAAAGTGCACGTTTCCTTGCGCCAGATCAACAACAAACACACGCAACCGACGAACGAACCGTCGTCAACGCCTGCTTTTCATCTGTCAAGCAGTCGGCGATAACGCGAGACAAAAAGTGTAAAATGAAACAGCGTCGAAGCATATTGAAGACACTCGAGGAAAAAAACGGATCGATTGACGATGAGAAAAGAGCCGCGCTCCATTTCGTATGTCTTTATGTAACGTCGCGTACGGTGTCGCAGGCTAATGTTAAATGCACGCAGACAGACGTCAAACTTTGTCTCCCGTTGCGAAGATGTATCGATTTTCAATGACGACACCCAGAGTGGTCGATGATTTCCGTCGGGTCATCATTCCTGGCTGCAGTGGGTTAGTACTCCGACCGCTGAAATATTATACAATTTAATTAATTGTCAGCACGATAATGGGCGTCGTTTGTTCTGCTATGTATGGCGCAGGTAAACAAGCACGCTGTTGTGTGGCATGGTTCGAAGGGTGTACACCAGCACCCTTAGCTAACCCACTGCCCTACTAACGTGGCTTGATCCTACACTCCTGAGATCTTCATCGACGATTCGAAAACTAAAAACAAAATGGAAATACAAAAACAGAGACAAAAAACTGTTAATGATCAGAAATGATCAGATTTTCAACGTGAAAATGTAAATCCGTCAACCGTTCAAAATCAAATACAAAAAAAGATCCCAGTCAGTGGACGAATGGATGTAACCAGAGATTGAAGTCATTTGACCCAAGTCATCATGACGTAACGAGAGGCTGTTAATTGGAAAGCTGTGGGTCGGTCGCCGACGTGAGTTTCGGCCGACGTAAACACGGCGATTCCCCCGCAATGACGGAAAAGTATCATCATGAAGGCAAAAAAAAAGGTCGTGTGATCATTTGGTAGAATGGAGTAGCCGAAACGCTTTTGAATATTGTGTGTGCGTTTGGTAATTGTTTTCCTCATCGACTGCGCGACGCACTCGGCACGGGTCGGCTCGGCGTAATGTGGCATGACAGGAGGAAAACTTGACAACAAAGAATTATCGATTTTTTCTCAGCGAGTTGAACGAGTTGCCGGGCGGCTGAACGGTCCCGGTAGGGTATTCGACAAAGGATGTTTTCCAAGTCCCTAACCTAGGCAACCCTTCTCCTACGCCTGCTGCGTCTGTCTCGAGGTCTCTGTCTCTGTGTATACACGCCCGCAATGCCGTATCGCTGTGTCTCCGAGGATGAAGATGCGGATTGTCCTACTCTTTGCTCTGCAACTCTTGCCTCCACCTTCGCCTTGCCCGTCCTTTTTTTTTTATTACTCTGTACCTACAACCGGGATGTATACTCTGTCGACGCAACGACCGTTTAAGCTTCTCATTGTCGGTCCCACGACGAACTTCGGTACAGATGTGCAAAATTGACAAATCAAACATACAGGGAACGACATCGCAACCTCTCGATGTATCTTCCTTTTTCACACTACTTGGCCTTGTCGTATCGATTATTATTATTATCATTAATTGCAAATGAAAAAAAAATATTTTTCATTTGCGCAGATTATTTTTCAGTGACAAAATAATTGTACACATTTTCGTTTAAATCAATGAATTGTTGAAATTTTGATTATGTTTGGGGAATGTTTAGATTGGGGTTTAAAATGTGAAGAAATGAAAAATGAATTGAAGAGCAAAGTTTGGATCGGTCTGGCGCAACTCCCACGATGATGAAAGCAGTAGTGGGTTTTTCATCCATAATGCGATGGCAATCAGTTTCTTTCTATTTAAGGGATCATATCGAACGAGAGGGATGAGACGCTCAATCGATAATCGTAGCATTAGAGCTGGAAGGTGCAACGGGCGAAGAGACGAACTACTGAAGAGTGAACACACGACTCAAAGTAACCCGACCCTTATACTTACAAAAGGAAAAGATACAGCGCGATCATCTCCGCTTTTCACGCATCACAGGCATTCACGCCTACGCGTTACTTCGCACCTTGTAAAGCCCCGTTACATCCATCGCTGTCGATCCGTCGATAATTATTCAGTCGCGATTATTTTTATCCTATTGCAAAGTCGCGAGTTGAAACAAAACAAGATCCTCACAGTGCCGAGTATAAAAAGAACGCGCAACGAGAGAGGGAGGGGGGGGGAGAAGTTATCTGAAAAAGTGAGGGAAAAAAATCATAACGTCTTTTCTGATGTAAATCGCCGGCATGTTGTGTGCGCAAACGTGAAATTAGCACGTGAGGTCGTCGGGCAAAGAAGGGACTTTTTAAAGCAGCCAGATGCGAGAAGGGCACGTGGGGCACGTGAAAAGTGTGCATTGTAAGATCGGCGCGTGCGACACGCAGGCCCCCTTTTCTCTTACGCTTCTCCCCCTTGTGTTTGTTCGCTCTCTGTCTCGCCCGACGTCTCGTACCTTCTCACAGGGTCCAAATCCCGAACTGGTCCCCCGTTCTTGGATGCCCTCCTTTGTGCAAGGGCGGCGGCCAACAACTTGGGGCTAAGCCGCGCATTGTCGCAGCCACATCTGCCGTGTGCGATCGCACTCGATTGTCCGCCAGAAACTCGGACGTGGTAAAAGTGGCAGACGAGATGCTGCCTATCGACTTATTTTCGCTGTCGTTCGTTGACTAACAGTTGGCAATCCAACGGATGTTTCCGCGCCCCCATCATTTCTATCTGTCGGATGAATCATCCTCGGAAAAACGGGGACAAACCGATACCCCCCTGCCAGTTGTGTGTTTTTATTCCGAGGCACATTTCTAAGTAGAACGCCTCTAAATCACACGGCCAAGGTCGTTGTTTAGATCTCCACCCGCCCGGATCAAATCAGAGCACAATTTTCTTTTGTCTTTGCTCTCACGCCGATTAATCATCCCTGACGTGAAAAGTCTTCGCAGGGCTGATCGACAATCCCTGCCTTGTTTATGAATTCGACCCATAAGATGGAAGCAACTGACCTTCGCTTTTGTTTCCGTTCATTGCGTGGAAAAACGCTCCAAGGACAAATTCAATTAGGGGAACGATCAACATCGTCCCCGTTCTCTTTGTTTTCTTTGTTCTAATCAGCTTCTGAACCAACGATAAAAATAGTTTACGTTCTTAGATGCTTACTGACAACATTTATTTGTATATTTCAAGCACGATCATTACTCGATACGATATTTGATTTTTATATACAAAAAATATGTTAACCATACATTGATGATAGATTTTTTTTTCTAAAATTGAAAGTCGTGATTTATGTATGAGAATTACATTTTCATTTTTAAACGAGAAATACTTCTCGGTTGCATAATAAACAGTAGTTTGCCAGTACTTACGATTTTAATTACACGATTTTGCACACATCAAAATTTGTACACAGAGGATATGTAACATGACATACGTCTCGCTGAGTCGAGCCGCGATCCGTGTGCGGATGAGGTTAAAGTGTTTTAATTACTAATTAAGAAGGGTGCGGGATCAAGACCCTACGCGACACCTTTTTTGAACGCGCTCGCTGAATGGACGCTCACGCGCTGACGTTTGTACACCCTCGAGAGACCGGCGGTGGCAACAAATGCGCCGCTGCTTCGTTAACTTCTTCAGAGACACATTTTGCTTTTCGCTTTTGAAAGTCTGCGGCGTTTTCTTGCTAATTCGCGCCGCGTCTTTTTTAAACGCCCGAGAAGAAAGATGAAAAAAAAACAAACAAGCGGTGAAATGGAAACGACAAAAAAGCGAGTCACACGATTGCGAGCGAACCGCCCTTACAAATCCGGCTAAATTATCCGTCTCATCGTGCATGCGCTTGCACACGCTCTGTTTTTCTTTGCACGCTTTTACGTAACGCGCAATTAATAACGTCAGCGGCGAAACAACGACGCGCCAGAGGTAATGACATTTATAATCCCGGACTAATTATTGCCGATGTCTCGATAATCCGCTTGTAAATTATTGTACAACCAAGTGCGTGTAATCTCGCTCGGACATCCGAGTGCGTGGCACCGTCCGTCCGTGAACACACCTCGTCTTTCGTGCGCCGTTGTCGCGTTAACAAACTGATTTTTAATCGCCTAACGAGAGATTGTTCTTTTTTTCAACGACCCTTCAGCGAGTTAGAATAATCGCCAAATTTTACGTTAATCTTCTCGTCAACGTGTGCGCTAATAGAGAAAAATCCATTTTTATCAAACTCGCACCTTGTGTTTGCTAATCTTGAATTAAAGTTTGCATTATTGAAACTCGTTTGTATCCTAAAATAGAGATCACATTTTGAACAATATTTACTAGGGGTACTTGTTTCTATTTATTTTCTAAATCATTTTATTTTTTGCTAAACAAAAAACTTGAAAAATTCACATTCAGTTTTAGCAACTGTTAACTCGAAAGAACAGTTTGAATTGTAATACCTGAAAAGATAGTAAGTTTTTGTTTCGTTTCTTGAAACGATAATTTGCTCAACGAAATGAAAATAAAAGCCTAAGAAAAGCCAGCGAGTTGTCAAATGGAATCAGTGTGCGTCTACCGCGATGAAAGTATCTCTATTTTTGCAATAGAAAACCTTGGCGAATGTGCTCTCCTTTCACTTGGCTCAGCCATTCTTGAAATCTTCTTTGAACGAAAAAAAACAAGGAGAGAAAAATTGCGCGAGAAGAAAAGGCCAGGCTGGAAGAAAGGACAAAATGAGGAAATAAAACGAGGTGGCTACGAGTGTGTGCAGCTTGGAGCATTGAGCTGGAGCCTACTAATTAAGAGAGCTAATATAACGAATCGGGCACGATAACGCGCGTCTTTTCTGCTGTCGTCTTTCTGGCGCAGCGGAGCCGGTGCGATCTCTTGACGACACCTATAGCGCTGGTAACAGCGCGCAAGGAGGCCCGCAGGCCTGAAGAGCTTATCATTATCCTAATTATACAATACCATAATGAATAGACTGACGGTCTCCCTCGCTCTATCGGGCGTGCGTCATTCAGCGGCGTGTCTCTTTCTCGTTGCTCACTTGGAGCCGAGCCGAAGAGTGGCAATTCTAGCACTCAGGCCTCTCTCGCAATTTTTTTTTTGTCGCGGCTACGGAACTGTCTGCGTCCCTATTGCTCTCGCGCCTGCTTATTATCTCGCCTCGCGCCATCTCCGAGCGACTGTTTTAATTAGGCACTTCATCCAGCCTCGTACTTAGCGACCTGTGCGCGATGATGGGTAGTTGAGCAAGGATTATAGGCACAGGTGACGAAGCGCTGTTCGACCCCGAGCGCCTTCTATACGCCGAAGGGCTCGCGAGATCGTCTTAATTGGCAATACCAGACAAGTCGCACTCAATCCCAACCTCGATGTTCATGTAACTTTTATTGCTCCGACACGAGCTGCCATTATTTATGAATCGTGAGAGCCAGTCGAGTGTATGTTACCTTTTCAACCAGCCGCACCGTTTGTTAGCGATGAAGATGGCAAATCACACACGTCTGACTCCGATTGGGGCTGTACAAGCTACTGCGCTGACTGCTCGAATGTAAACGTATTTTCTCATCTACAGACAAACAAAAATACTGTGTCAGAGAGCTTTTCTTTCAGGCTTTCGAGTCTTGTAACCTGAAATGGCAAACGTGTTTTTTTTAATTAAAAGTCGTTAACGAGTTCAACTTTTTTTTTACTCCTCCAACTGTTGGTAGTCAACAAAATTTCGTAATTCAGCGTGAACAAATTTGTCTCAGCGAATGAAACTTGAGGGATGGAATGTAAACTTGCAATTAGAGATTTTTTTTTGATCATCAGCTAAGGACAAGTTTCTCGCTGAATGTGGAATAAATGTTTCTGTGTAAACGTGTCTGTGTGACGGGCGGTAATTATTTATTTAAAAAGCCAGCAGGCAAACGGCAGAACGGTCATTAGACTATCGTCGAGTGACGTGATTGTGCCATCGGTCCTTGCGTGACGTCCCCACCTTTTACTTACATAAACAATCAGCCGGGTCATGCTTATTGCCATACTAATTACCCGTCAATTAGTGACTTATGTTGGCATAAACGCGTTAATTAATTGACGCAAACATTTTCAAGCGAAAACTTGTCAAGGGGGTGTGATCTCGTTTCGTTTCCTTCAAGGACGTCTCGTTAGAGTTGGACGCAGAACAAAATGTACCTTTTTTTCAGATCCATTCTAAGCATTTTAGTTTAAGTACACACACACACACTTTGAAAATTGCCTTTCATCAACGTTGATGACGAGTACAAAAACAGAGTTCCTAATGAGTGACTGTTTGTTTTGTTGCAGAGAGTTTTATTACATCCAGATGGAGAAGTACGCAAGGCAGGCTGTGTCGGAAGGCGTCAAAAATGCTGAGGATCTTCGTGTCGGTGGCGATTCGGAGATTTACCGGGTGCTCAATCTTCACTACAACCGCAACAACCACATTGAGGTATGGGGCCCTCAGGTGCGCAAATACACAGAAACACGCACTGGCTTTGTTCTGCTTGTTTACATCTTTGGACGCACGGTTGCAAATTTTTTGCAAAGTGCCCTTCAACGATTGTATTTTTTTATTTATTTCAACTTTTGTTTTTACACGTGGCCATAAATATCAGATTTGTTCCACAAGTTACCTTTTGTTTGCTGTCAGCTATGAATTGCAAGTTGTTAAGTAGAAGTGTTGAAATAGCGGATTGATGGTTTGCAGGTGCCAAGCAACTTCAGACACGTGGTGGAGCAGACGTTGAAGGAATTTTTCAAAGCGATTCAGGGAGGCAAGGACACGGAGCAGTCGTGGAAGAAGTCAATCTACAAAGTGATCTCCAGGTTGGACGACCCCGTTCCTGAATATTTCAAGAGCCCGAATTTCCTCGAGCAACTGGAATAAGCGCAGGAGTGCCGGCGTCCGCGACTCTTGATCTGCAAATGAACGAGTTGACAAAGATCAAAGAGAATGTCAAAGAGAGAGAAAACAAATAAGTGAAATCAATCACGTGGTTTTGGTGATTGGTAAGAACGACATCGTCCAAGAAGGTTCCTGCCTAGCTCTGGGTTGACCCGCGTCAAATCGAGCACCAGGTACCCCCTTAGTAACATATCGAATGCGAAACAAAAACGAACGGGAAGCACGGGCAAAGAGGCAGATAACTCTACGAATTCGACGCAACGCTTAGCTGTCCGTCTGTCTGTTTGACTGTCTGTTTTTTGTCTGTCTGTGTGCCTGCCTTGCTGCCTACCTGTCTGTCTGTCACCGAGCTCGAAACCTATTTCAGAACGAAGTGGAATTCCAAGGTGACAGGCCGAGGATAAGACTCACTCTAGCTGTCATCGCAAGCGACCAATAACCAATCCGATCTAAGCACCGCCGATTCATTCATCGTCAACGATCAGGACACATGCAGAGCGACTGACAATTTCGTTGGTCCGCGACAATTCCTTGTCATCGCGTCGATGCGCGGCTCGACTTTTCTCGCGCCGAATAATTTATGATAAATAACCGCAGATAACAATTTTTCATGACAATTTTTTTGTAACAACGTTCAACGTACGAAGCTCGTTTTTCAATTGAACGATTAATCCTCAAACTGTGAGCATTCACTAGTTGCAAAAGTGCGATCAACAATTTTGGTTAAGATTGATCGCGTCTTTGCTTTTTCATGTCATAAAGACGTCGCAATCCGTTTCGGCTCTCGCCACATGACAACCAAATTCACAGCAGCAATACGTTTCAGTTGCAATATCACAAGTCAGCGGGTCCTCTGACAGGCCGCTTTCACACACCTCGCACTGTTTTCCGTTTTCGATTAACTCTGAACAGATCTTTATGACGACCACGATGAAAAAATGAAGACGCGAATCTGCGTTACTTAAGCTGATTGAACGAACCAAAAATGTAATTCTGGCAATAATTCAAGTGTCTTTTGGAGTTGACTCGTGAGCGATGCTCAACGCAACTCTGCGCTGCTATTTTGTCTCGATCGTTGTCGAGCGACATGGCCACGTGGATTTGTAAATTGCTTCGCGAGTCCACTTCGACGTAAAAGACGACTAACAATAACTTGAGAGAAAAAAATTATTAGACCCAAACAAAAAATTTGAAATTTATTGCGCGAGCGGTTGAGCTCGATCTTCAACACACAACAACTTGCGAAAACAAAAAGATTTTTTTACACAGTTCCACGCGAAAGTGGAACGAGTACACGACAAATAAAAGCGTAACGGCTTCGGGTGCCCTCGGAAGAAAATTTTTGAAACAAAAAAAAGAAAAAGTTCGGTTCTTTTATTTGGTACGAATATGTCACAGTGGTTGAAGTATTTCATGTGATGATACTTAATCTTTTTTGATGATACTTTTTTATCGAAAAATATCTCGTAACGAAAGAGTTCAAATAGCGGCGATGACGTCCGGGAAATGTTCAGTATTGCAGACTTAGGTAGTTTACCGAAGCATATGTATTCATATAAAGTTGACTGCAATTTTCCACCGGCGGGCTTCTCTGTTCTTCGTGACGGAGTGCGTTACTTTTGTTGAAATTAAATTTGTTTGAAATGGTTTCAGCAAAAGTTGTTTGACTCCGACGACGAGGAGAGATCCGATTGTTCAAGTGGATTCTCTTGTATATGCTCGTGAACGAAAGTGATAAGGCAATATAAAGTTATAATTTAAATATCGCGGTATTTGCACTCACTTGTCTATTCTTCGCAGTGGTGCGGATCACCATCCGGAGCGCGGTCGAACAATTTTGTAGATAGATTGACAAATTTTATTTATTGATTTTAATCAAAAGTATTTGTATAATTATTTTCACTCGAATGATGAATACAGTCAAGCTTCTATTTGTATTATAAACAATACGTTTAAAACAAGACAAGAAATCAAAAGTTATTATATAATTTATATTGTATGAAAGAATGGTACGACAACAGATACCGACGCCGCAACAATTTGTGTCGCTGTTGTTCGGAGCAGTAGCATTCCAATTATTGTCATACAAAAAAAAACAAGAAAGGAAAGGAAATTTTATGCGCAACAAAGTACAAGTCTATCGGAGATTTTGTCGCGGAAGACAAAATAGTGAATAGACACATTTTAGTTCTACGTTTATTATATGTTTGTGTTTCGTTTTTTGTAATGTATCTCTCCACCTTTTTTCCGTTCTTCCAACCAACGTCACTTCTGATTATATATTATACGTTTAATTAGAATAATTACCAGTTCTATGATAATTCTTATGATTACCGTTATGATTATAGTCATTTAATTTATCCTTATGATTATATTCAGTTTTAATCTTATTTACTTATTTCTCCAATCGAACGTAAAAAGAACAAACAAATTATCGAAATGTACACCAAATACACCAAAAGTTTATTATTATAATCGACACCCACTCACACGTACATTACACACGGAGACACAATGTTTTTTGAGCGGTGAGTTTGAACCTAGTCACGAGTCACTACTTTTAAATTATAATTATGGAGTTAAGGAATTATTTTATTTATTATCCACGCTAATAAATTGAAGGAAAAAAGTATCCTGCAATTCGTTTTGTTATTTTATTTTGATTTATTTCAATTGTGTGTACTTCTCACCTTATTCCAAACTGTTTCCTGTGTCCATTCACATCCACGCTGAATTCCTACACCGAGGACAATGGTCTCTTGGAAGAAGCCTGGCGCTCACTATAACGCAATTTGTAGAGCCAAGTAATAGTCGTTAGAATACTAACTACGAGTCCAGAGCAATGAAGAACAACCACCCTCGTCGTGGAATGGGGATTACGCCAAATCCGCCGCAAGAATTAACTCGAACTGTTGTGTCTTCCATATGGCTATTGTCCGACTGCTGAACTCCAATCTTTGTTTTGGTATGACATTTTTTTGTTCAACATTATCATTTTCTCGGGTTCCGTTGTTGTTTCGACTGTTTCTGTTGCTTTCAGTCTATTTGCAAAATTACAAAATTAATCAGTGCAATACATTTTCCAAATTGAACCAAGTTGATTCTAACGAATAGAAAATTCAAAATTAGTAGTCAAAAATTAGAACTGAGAAAGATTAGTATGATGACTTGAAATGAATCCTCACGATGACATATCAGCCAAAATTAAAAGTTTCATCGACGTTTCTTAAGCCAATTGAATAGCATTAGACTTTTTGATTTGATTGGTAAATTCTTGATAACTTCGGCATGTTTACAATCATACGTTGGTGTAAAGAGGGTTGCAACTGTCACAGGGGCAGCGTGCAAGCAACCCAGAACAGTGGTTTTCGCCCACTTGAAGTCGATCTCAAAAGATTGCGCATTACGCGAGGCAAACAAAAATTGAAGTCTGCATTTTAACAAAGAACACAAAGAAGAAAATAACAACAAGATGAACGTTTCGGCATGTGCGAAGAACACCTCCAAAAGTCATGCAACAAGATTATTCTAATTAGTTATGATCATCTGAATGCGGGGAAAAATTGACTGCAAACGCACTAATTGGTCTGAAACAGAACAAAAAAAGGAAACCCAAAAACAAACAGTGGAAATTCATAGAACCAAAACGAACAAACCGGAAAATACAAAGAATGAAAAGAAACCAAAAGTAATGCAGAAACAAAATAATAAAGAAGAATCGATTGATTCGTTCATCCGAAGAAAAAAAAGAAGAAAATACGATGACGACATAGAAATACCGAAGTGTAAATGAAGGATTACATTGCACACGTATATACTCAAACGCATTCATAAGGAATCACATAAACAGAATATTAAGTAATTGTATTTAACGTTAAATACTTTCAAGCTATTGACGATTAAACTACAAGTAATTAAAGATAAAACGGCCGGATGGCGTAACTACTTTACAGTAATAAACTAATAATGATAACTATTATTATTAATGAACTATCGGGTTTTCGAGGTTAAGCCGTGATAAACAGGTTTGGAGTGTAGGTTTTAAGTAAACAAAAAATTAGTTGTTTATTTGCTAGGGTCATTTAGGATGCATTAATGATGACAAAGTTATGGAGGGGACAATATAGAATTTTCCGTAGAGCTTAGGGAAAACGCGCTCCTCCGCGATTTTTGAAGCGTAAGATTTTGTGCGAAAGTAATAAGAACTGGTTTGAGTGAGTGACACGTGTAAATGACTGACAGCAAGTGAAAACTACTAAACATTTTTATGAAATAAAAAAGGGAATAAGGAGAAGGGGAAATAAATAAAAAAAATGAAGAAAGAAGAAGAAGAAAACGCGCGAGTGCTATGCCAACAAACAAATTGTTGACACCGAATGGAAAAAAACAAATTTTTTTCTTTGTGATAATCTCGTACACTAAACGTGGTAATGCCTATACGTTAGTATGGATTATTATGCGGTTGAGGTTAATGGATTGAAGTAACTTCAAGAAACCGAGAGAATGGGCAGCCCAGTCCCTTTTTTTCGGGGACGCCAACTCTGCGATATATAAATCAATTTATATGCACATATTATTGGGTATCAAAATTATTATCGCCGGACGAGCGCGAGCAGCGGACTTGGAGTTTTATTTTTTCACGAGGATAAACGAGTAACGCACACGGTAGAAGAGAGAAATATATTTTTCCTGTTTACGTTGCAGAGATGATGCGTACGCCGTCGATGACTCCGGCTACGTTATACATATAGGGAATATATAAATATATATATATTAAACTTCGCTGCTGGCGCTCGCTTCTCACCGGCCACTTAGGGTTAATGATTAGGATTTTCAAAATTCGTCCGCGAGCGCGTGTCTCATGCTCATTTTCTCGGTGTTCAAGAATATTAAAAAATAAAAAAAAGTTGGGACTTAAATAAAGTGAGGAGTGGTGGAATTATATTCAAATAAATTGGATGGTACAGAATCGTAGGGAGCCAAGTGTCCTTGATGCGACCGTCGTTCTAGCCAAAAATGTCACGATCTCACATAGTGAAAGATGTTTTTAGTCAAGTAAGATCGACATCAACATCAGCGATATTCAAACTGAGTTCGGAGCCATGGGCTAAAGACGTTCGGCGCAAACTGATCCTAAAAGAAAGATGAGACATATGAAGAAAAGGGTGGAAGGGAGAAAAGGTAGAAGTAGCGTTTGAGTGAGATGAAATGATGAAAAAAAAAATTATACAGAGAAGCCGGCCTCCTTGCCTACCGGGAGGTCCGCGTATATTGTAAAAAATAAAAGAAAAAAAAACGATTAATGAGTGATTATATTAAGGTAAAACAAAATAATGAAAAAAGTGATGAAATTATAATGACCGTTATGTGTTATTGAGAATAAAAATGCTTCTAAGTTATCCATTTTTCATACAAATATCATTTGGCAGAACTTTGGCGAGTAGATAATGTACAACTGTAATTTCTGAGGATTACACAATATAAGTTATAAAAAAACGAACAAAAAAATAAAAGGCAAACCAAAACTGATTAGGGTGAAAGAAGGCGAGCAAATGTGAAAAGAAGAGAATTAAAGAGGCAGAGATAAAAACCAAAAAAAAAATGATTAGACGAAAAATAACCCTGTCTTCCGGCTCAGTAGCGCTATGAAACAAATGAAAATCATACATATTTACGTGCATAATCAATTACAAAAGGTAACATATGCTGTGACTAACCAAATAGATACATGTTCAGATACTTGCTTATTCTAGCTTGTTCTTCTTCCATGGATTTTTTTTTTCAGACAGCTTCACTCTGTCATTTCGTTACGTTCAATCGCAAACAGTGATCGCAACCCTTTTTATATTCACTTTTCGAAAAATTATTTATCAGACTTGCCAATGCATCGCATCACCCTTTTTTCGGCATCGTCATAAACGCTACGAATCGCGTTTTCACTTACACGACCAAAACGTCAAATACCATTTCAATGGACGTCTTTTTTAATAACTCTTAAAATCTTTATACAATCTTAAAAATGTTCATAATCGTTCGAACAAAGTTTTTCCATACATTTTCTTTTGCATTTGTTTTCAATTTTGTGGAATAAGAAATGACGTGATGGCTCTGCGTGTGGTATCAAAAAACCAGTCAATGATGAAAAAATCAAAATTTTATAACTTTTTGTGATACATTTAATAATGTTGAATATTTATATTAAAAACGCGAAGAAATTATAAAAAAAACCAAGAAGACCAATTTCATCTACTTTTGCATTTACGCATTTCGAAATTTCTTCACCATTGAAAATAAATCTTGATAAAAGTTCATTAAAAGTGTATGAAGAATAATTGTCACGTGACTCATGATCAAATTTTGAAAAATTATGATCGAAAAAGTTCCTCGAAATTCAATATTGCGTGAAATTAATAAGACAATCTTTGGCATACATTCGATTAATTTTATCGAACAAAAAATTAATCAAATTTGTATATGACAAAGTCATATTTGGAAATCACCCGTAGACACTCACGTAGGTTATTCAAATATTATAACCTTTTAGATGAAAAAAATTCCATTTCTTTAGCAACACAACTTCGTTTTATACCATGAAAATTATTCATCGATGCGACGCAAAAGTACTGTCATAAAAAAAAGTTAATTTTTTTATAAGTTGATCTTCTTTTTTGAATTAAAAATTTTCTCAAAAAGACCGCGAAGTCACAATTTTGAAGAAACAAAAAGTAATGTCGAGAACTCAAAAACTATTAAACGAAGAAATAAAAAATCACCAACGGGCCTATAAAAATAACGTTTCGGCGTATTTATGATTTTAACACTTGTAACAATAATTCAAACGATCAATTTCTAACGCAAGCAAGAACAAGATGACCTTGGACGCCAGAATTAAGCAAATATTCAATAGTATCGATTAATATGAACGAACAGGAAAGATAGAAACCGAAAAAAAACCAAGTTGACGAACTATCTCTAGCTGCAACGAGCACACGAAATTTATACATAATCAATTTTGGATATATAGTGGAATTGAGAGAAAAAAAAAGAAAAAAAATTATTGATAATAATAAAAAGAAAAATTGTTCGACTCGAAATCACAAAAGTGCGTTATAGAGCAAAAAAACTAAGTCACACTCAGGTGACGAGTTATTCAGTTTCGGGATAAGGAATGTGTCTCTTAAGAGATGAGTCTTCGTCAGTGATTAACACGTAATTTGATAAAATATTTCAACCGATAATAAAAGAAAAAAGTATTTAATGCAGGACACAGAGTGCGTTCCTCCATCATTCGCCTCCATCTACCTCGCCGTTATTATTCAATCCGCGTGAACTAATTCAGACTCCCAACGTAATAAAATGATGAAAAAAAAAACTAAAGTGAAATTTCTTCTTTCCGTCAACGTGTTATTTGAAAGACACAATGAAACCATAGATTAACTTACAGTGAATACGGAGTAAATGATCAATCAAAATAATAGGGACTATCAGTTTTTTCGCTTGTTTATCGTATCATGATTTTTCATGTACCACCAACCTCCAAAATAAGAAATACAAACGGACACGTTAAGTTGCCGTGAACCACTAGATGAGCTCAAATTGCAACACTCAAAGTTTGTTTTCTTTCTGACAAGCTCAAGACATGAAGAAAGGTTTGATTGTGTACAATACCGATTATTTTCAGAGCTTGGACCGACGATCAAACGAATTCGCCTGAGAAAATGAAAGAAAAAACAAACAAACAAATGCAAACACATACTGGTAGCATACGTAAACTATAATACTTTAGCAGAGCCTCGCATAAGCTATCCGACATAGTTTTTGATTAACCAGAGAGTCAAAAGTGGTTACGTTTGATCGTCGCAACAATGTCCTCGAATGTCACAAACTCTGATTTTTTGATTACGTTTCGTGATTGTTACTGTTGTTACAACTGTTACTATAATTATTACTTGTATTAATCGGCATCAATATTATGGATATTATTCTTGCTACTATTAATAGTATTACTACACAACTGCTACCATAACTAACTAATACATTGATAATTACAACTATTATGTTTCTTGTTTGTATTGACAAGTGTACGATAAACGGTATTAATTGCCATACTAAGAAAACCTGATTCATGGCGGCTAATAAACCATCCACTGCGCGAAAACGGTTCTGCGCACCGGTCTTATCGGGAGGCCTAACAAACAAAAGTAAACACACAAACAAAAATTACAAGCAGAAAAAAACAAACAAACAAAAAAAAGTGAAAAAAAACACAAAAAAAGAAGAAGAAATCTTATGGAGTATATCTCGACTGACGCGTCTGGTCGATTTATAATTTTAGAGGATTTTTACAGAATTTTCTTTCCCTTTGCTTCTTGTTACTCCATGAAGTGCTCATAACGACAAGATTCTGAATTAAAAGAAAAAGAGAGAGAGAGAATGAATGAGGAAAACTGCCGAAACTCCTATGGAACCGGTGTGGAGCACACTATTTTAGGAAAGTGGTCGTTTCTTACCCATCATTCATTCATAGTTCGTAATAAAACGTAATTATAATTAGATACACAACATTAATGATATATTATATATATAAATATATATATAAATAAATATAAATATATTATTGATATAACTTACGTTTATAAACTATTCTAACTGTATTACAAGGCGATAGTTAAATGATCTGTTTAATGATGAATGTCTGTAAGCCACGGAGCGTTTAGAACTCTATGCCATCCGTTGACCCCCTTCCCCCCTCGTCGAAGAACTCTGTCCCAACCAACCCCCAACAACCTATACTCAATTCATCACAACAAGTGACAATTCAACGGAGGTGCGCAATTCAGTTCTCATCGCCGCATGCAGATTTCGTCAATTTTTGTCTTCTTCCTAAATCCATTCAATTAGATTGAGTGTATCACAATTATGAATGGATCCATATACATAACTGCATCCTACTGTACCGATTTAGCTGTTTACTCTGATACTCTGCATTACGTTCGACACAGAACCAACTGACATTTTCGCACGTCCGTTGAAATTCACTGACAATGAATTCAAGATTATCGAGAACTTGGATTTTTTGCAATTCTCATCATCATGTTTGCAAGCAAAAGTTAAACGAAAATAACGGAAGAAATTAACGAAAACAAAAATGAAACAAAACAAATCAAAAACAAAGATATCGATTAGACTCAATCAGGCACAAAGCAACAATTGGGTTGTAGTTACTTGAATGAACGCTGGAAGGGCGCTACCAGTTCGTTATTACTTAGCCAACGTGTTTTGGACCAACTGGCTTTATCATTTCAAAATCCTGTTTCCTCGCCCGCCGCGTGTTTATTGATAACTTCTGGTTTTTCTGTTCGTGAACCAAGCGTGTTTTGCTTTCGTGATTGTTCTGTCATCAGTTGACACTAATTGTTGAGTTTTAGTTTTGCTTAGCTAGTGCGATTCTCTCCTTTTGTACAGTGCAACTAATACGTTGAATAGTTTACCGTCATTAGCTAATTCGTACCTCTAGACACTTAGACTATTAATGGATTACGTTGAGAGATGTGTGGGATGTCAATTTTGTCCAGCGTCCACGGCGTTGTTTTTGGCAAGATCCATCATCTGTCAGAAGCAGCACCGAGTGACGTGGCCAGCGGACATCCCGAGGCACCGAATTCGCGTTCTTCCAGTTTTTGTTTTACTACCGAGATCATGATAATTGTTACAAAATGAAAAGTTACAGATAAAACGAAGATGAGTCGAACTCAAAGTCTTTACCATAGACTAAACTGTATCCTAAAGACAAACATACAAACACACGCCAACCATTACACAATCCACCGATCCAGTCGATTGTCAGAAACAATTTGCAAGCGCCGGTCACAAAATTGGTTACTTTCTCCATCCTTCGGAAGTTTTCTGCAACGACAAATAACTGGTTTTTATTAACTGATAACAATAGACTGAGCTACACAGCAATGAACAATAGTGCCAAGCCACTGAACGTTATTTGGCGTTGCAAATTGTCGGTGACAGTTTGACGATAAAAAAAAGCTACATCCATCAGTCCGCACACAAAATTATGATAATGTTGAGTTGAACTTGGGCAGGTTCAGGCGAGCGCCGGTCCGGCTCTCAATTTTGAAATAGACATTTCGATGAAAAGCGAAAAAAGCGAACAGACCCCCAAAACCCGACGCAATAGAAGAAGGCAACCGGATCAAAATACCGCCACGTTTCAGAAACAGTTTCTCGCGCGGGACCCGGTCGCGGCGGCCACTAAATAACGAATAATATTAGTGATTAAAGTATGATAATTATTATATCTTGTAAAACCTATCCAATCCTAACGCCGACCTCATCCCTCGTCCCCCCCACCCTTTATCTCTCGCGAGCCTTAAATCTTTGTAAAAAGAAGAGAAAAAAGCGGCGCGCCAATACCGGCGGTGCATAAGGCCGACCGGTGCCGCGTAAAATGCATTTGGCAGCCGCGGCAAGCGCGTGGCCGCGCTTAAAAACGGTTCCCGCGCCCAATCTCACTCACAGCACACACTGGGCCGACTCGTCCGATAGAATGTGCCTTCAGTGTTGATTTTATACGAAAAAAATAAAAAAATACTAAAATTATACAAAGGGGCCCGACATAGACCGAACGCCCACCCAAAGCCTGACTGGTGCTCGACCACTGCCTATTTTTTACTCCAGCCATCACACATGCACACGCGTGCAAAGCTCGTTGCCAGCCTATTCGTGACTTTTCCGATCACCAACTGCGACCATCGAAACCATTTGAGTCGAATTACATTCTCAAGCAACTTTCTGTTACAATAAGCATCTTGTGACCGACGCATCTCACGGTCACGAAACCTTCCAGTACAATCACTATCGATAGTAGACATTTACAACCGGTATAGTTTCTCTTATCAGAACGAGAATGAGTTTTTTGATTTGGACTCCAAAGTGGTATCAGACTGAAATTTGTTGGTGCTCAAAGCCGGGTTGGACTGAAACGCACTCAGCGCCCGGACGGAGGCTGGCAATGGCGGATACGCGCAAAACACTCAGCATCCAGGTCTCCTCTGCGATAAGAAATTGCGTGTCGCGAAAATGTACGCGCACTCACACGCTCGTTCAGTCCGAACGAACCTCCTACATACACCGCAACGCGACATTTATTTGGGCAAGGAGTTCGAAACGCTAATATACACCAAATAATTGACGACAGGAACACACGCACGCACACGCAAACACACACATACACATACATTAATTATAATTATATATATCGATTTTACATTACAATATAAACGCGATTAGAATAATAAACATAATAATATGAATGTGCACTATGGTCTCTCCCACTTCCCATCAACCAACCCCCGCGGTCGAATCGGTGGCTCGTCGATTGGCACGATTTGTGATCTCGTGAGAAGAAATGGCACTCGCGGCGAATGGCGCCCGGCAATCGACGAGCACTGTCGATGAGTCTGCGAAAAAAAAGAAGAAGTAAAGAAACAAACAGTATCAATTGAAAAAAAAAAACGTAGAATTTAACTGCATAAATATGACGATTATAATGACCATGAAAGCTTCATAAACAGCTACTAACCAAACTACAATTAAACTTATTAATTATTAATGAATAACAAACAGTACATCAGTATAAACAGTAACGCCAGCATAACCTTTACATTAAATTGTGTGTCGACAACTACATACTACTACCTACCAATATATCGAAATAATAGCCGTATGTAAAAGGAAAACTTATATTCTACCAGTTATATCATCAGTCGTTCCGTTTTAATAAGCAAACAGCGCAAGATATTTCCTAGAAACTGCGATCCTCTGGATTTACGTGTCCATTCCTCAATACTGTGATGCGAACCGAACGGATAACGGATTAACCAAAGCCAAAACTTCACTACAAACCTACAAACATTCAAACAACAATCAATAACTGCAGAAAACAAACAAACAGCTAAACAATGCACTGGAGATATACTAAAAATAATTAGTATTCGTAGGCAGATTGTGAACCTTCGTTCATCCCGTTATTAAAAAAAAACGCACATGTGTGGGGAGACCATATAACTTTAGCTCCGCCGCTCATTCCACGATCGCTTGTTCCAAATTGAAAGCTCGCGCTCGCTGCAGCGCCGGTTCTTTCAAGTCGACAAGACGATCGCCACGCAGCCCTTGACATCCCGCAGCCAATGTAGCAGCTAAACGTCCTTTAAGAAACTCGATGACTTTTTCCCCCCCTCTACGTCGAACCCCCCGACTACTTCAAAACAAACAAACCAAAATGCATAATAATTATAATAATAATAATAAACAAGAAATAATAATAATGATAAACCAACCCCGCCCCCGACCCCCCGCCCGCCCTCAGCCCCCGCAATCCCCCATCCACCCTCGAGCCCCTACGTGTTGTATTATCCGTTATTTTCGCTATAATAATTATATAGTGATACGATTTAATATTTAATGATACTACGACGATGATAAGGTATGAAGAGACGTTTGATTATAATGAAACAAAAAGCGAGAGAAAAAGAAGAACATGCAAAAAAAATGGAATAAACAAGAGAGAGAGAGAAAAGGCATACACGAACACGCAGTACAGATACATGCGGCGATAAATGCGATACCGCGCAATCGCACGACGTTTGACGCAGGTACCGGTAAGATGAGAAAAAAATACACTTGATTAAGATTGAAAGGAAAAGAAAAGAGAAACAATTAATAATAAACTAGTTGCCACGCAGTTTTACAGGAGTAATGAAAACACAAGCAAAATGAAATATTAACAAACAAATGTAACACACAAGAAATACACGCAAGGAATAGCAAGTATGAAATGAAAAAAAAAAAAATAACGACCTACCCGCGGGTCCGCTTCGTTTGAGTCCGACGGGCGAGCAGCGCCGCGACTCCGAGCGCCACTTAGGATCGACGATACAACACGATATCGCGGGTGATAAATGGCGCTGTCGCGCGAGGAGCCGCCCGTTTCGGGACGAATCTGCCTCGTAGTTGACGTTTTTGTACAGGATACATAAATAACAATTGTAAAATCTTGAGTTACAGAGCAGCACTATACATACAATACAGATGTATATATTTTTCTGTTACAGAATATGCCTGATCACCGACGATCAGAGCGCTATAAGACTGGTTCTCATTTCTCATGACAATGCGTATATAACATGTCATATTAATTATTAAAAAAAAAAAACAAACAATATTGTGATGTACAACTTAAAGATATTTGTATACAATTGCAAACACATACCAGGGACAACAGATCCGTGGTCCATTGAAACGATGTAACTGCTCGCTTGCAACGCTTGTATGAATCGCACGACAACACATACAATAATGGAAATAGAACAAAAACCAAACCGGAACTACAATGAAAACAAGAAGAAACGCGGCACGCGACGAGGACGCGTGCGTTTCGCGCACGCTCCGACGAGAATCAAAACAAATTTGCACTTTTTACAGAGAAACCAAAGAAGGAACCGAAGAGACTTACCAAGAGCGTGGGTGGAACGCGGTTGGTCGTCGCGTGCCGGCCACACGTGATGAAGCGCGTGCGAACGGATCACACGAGCATTTTCATTCAAGTTTTGCATTTTTGCCACAAACCGGATAACAAATTAGCATCCTGATTTTCGCGTTTCGGCCGTTCACCAACCGAGTAATCAAAGCTTTGATTTGCTTACTTACAAACACAAAGTAAATAGCCCAAGACTGTATATAAACAGTGAACGACTAATCGGCGAAACACGCATGCGCGCGCGCGAGTCATCCCGGCGCGTCAAATTGTTGCTGGCGAGTAGTGTGAATGAAGCATAACGCGGGTAGGAGACTCTGAATTACCTGGTTAATTCGACACAAAACGATCGAACACCCCGGGTTCAGCAATTCTAAGTTCTCAAAATCTAATGTGAAATAAGGAAAAAAAGCAAAAAACGATAAAATAAAATAAACAAAAAAAAATAAGAATAAAAAAAAATACTTAACCGCATCTCCCGAACGACGGCGAAGCAGCGTGCGACCGGAGGGCAGCGCGGTCGCTTGCGCGCAACCAAAAGCTGCGCGGCAACCAAAATGGCCTAACGAATTGCGGTACGCGGTGCGGTCCGGCCGCACGCTCGACGCCCAACCAATCAGGATTTGTAAACCTTGACATATATACTTCAGTTACAGTGCAAGCGAACATCTGTAGAGCCATATACGTATAGTATGTTGTTGTATCGTAAAAAATAAGACATTTATAATACATAAGTACGTATACATGCGCGCGCACGCGCGACTGTCCCGTCCGAGCGGTGGGGTTGGCGCGCGTGGGCGCGCGCAACATTTAGTAAGGTCACGGCTGTATTTCGGAACTCAACGCGGCAGAACGAGTGAATTCATCTTAGAGAAAAAAGAAACCAATTACCCCCAAGGAGAAACCAAAAAACAAGTTTTTAAACAAAGGAACGATGGAACAGTAAACACTCAAAAATTAAGAAAATGGTAATCGATACGTATGCGACACAATGACAACTCAAAAGACAAAGAAACAAGTATGTGTAAGTGTGTTTGTGTCTGAACGACTGCGCCCGAATTGCGATTCATTTCGGCGGCTTTTGGTCATTGTATCATCGACGTCTTTTCACTCTTTCCCTTTGCTCAAAAAGAAGAAAAAAGTACGTGTGTTGGTCAAATTTTGATAACTCCGTGAGATCAATCCCACGGGTAAATTTTACTAGGCAAATTGTATTACGTTTATACGATCGTTGGCGAGGCGGAATATACGGCAGAAACGAAAAAGAAAAGAAAGAAATGTTTTTAGCTGAAAATTTATAAATGAGAGTGGGGGTGCAGGGAGTCGTCGCGCAATGACCACGGCCGTCTCTCGGTCTCGATGTTACCAAAAGCTGAAGATGGCAAACAATTATTGCGTCGGTCGTGCGAAGAAAAAAAAAACGGGAGAAAAAAAAATTATTGTGGACATCGAACGCCGTCAAGTGGAAGATTTTGTTCTCGTCTGTTTCTAGTGCCCTTTGAATCAAGAAAATTGTTACGTCGATTTTTCGGATATTCTTGGAGTAGAGCGAAAATAAATGATAATGGCAAATAAAGAGAAAACAAAAAAAAGACACGAAAAACGAAGCGATACAAGAGACGCGAAAAACAAAAACCAAGGAGCGCGAGATTGAGTGAACGTGTGATTGATTGTAGGAGTGACTGTCGTGCGAGAATGAGGCACCGTTTAAGCTTCAAAATCATTGAATGATAAGTATTTGTAAATATCCGGCGCCCTGCTTATAATTTTTACGTCGAATGTAAGCACGCTTTTGATTTGACTCGCAAAAAGTAAGAGTTTTCGAGTTTTTATATATTTTTGGCAACGATATCTCGATACTATTTAAGAATTTTAGCGCAAACAAATGGAAATATGATGAACAAAAAAAAATGAAGAAGAAACTTGTCAAAATGTCACGGAAGACGAGATGTGAGTCAACGCAACATGATGTTTTTAGAGATTTTCGACGGGTCGAAAGATTATTAAGGAAAAAATGTGGTGAAAATACTATTTAAATATTCGTATAAAATAAAGAAACAAAAAATGCGTAGGGCCTCGGAAATACTGCCGATTAGCGACAGGAGAGTAATTACAAAAAAAAATAATTTAAAAAATTATTAAGGTGTTGTATTAAGAGAGAAAGAGTGAAGAGAACGCAAAAATAATAGAAAAAAAATGAGTCAAAAACTACTAAAATATTTATATTATATGGCTACAAGTACAAATTACTTCGATTACTGAGCGTAGGTGTATTGATGTGTGAACAAAATTTGGTTAGCCGGTGACCGTTTTTGAAACCATCATACTGCGTATCAAAGTATGTAAAATTTATGAAATAAACGCTAGCGTATTACGATATGATATAATCTAATAATGTAATATTATAATGACGAGTCTAAATGGTGAAGTTCATTTGAGAAGAGCTGCAGTGCGCGTGAGATTGCAGGAGAAGAAAAAAAAATGGTAACATAAAATTGAAGAAAAAAATGACGAGAAAACAAAGATGAAGATGATGAAAAGAGAAGAAGAAGAAAAAGAAAAAAAGATGAAAGAGAGATTATTGTGCATACGAACTACATATGTTTTTCGTTTTCGTTTTCTTCATTTATCGGTCGATTGTTTCACAATTGTCACCATACGAAACGTCATTATTTTCTTTCAAAATTATTGTGATTATAAGATTACTATCATTATGACTAGCATCATAATTATAATAATTAGTATTATCAATATTACTATTATTTCAATATCAAATACTAATCGTTACATAAATATTGTACATGCTGACGGTGAAAAAGTTTATGGTTTATACACATTTTCTAGGCATGTATATACTCCCGCACACACACACGCGCACACACACACTGACACATACACACATAATATATATTTATATATAATATATATATATTTATTGTGTCTGTGAGGGAGATATACGTATACGTGTCTGTGTGTATATTTAAAAAAAAATGATGAGAAAAAAAAAGTGAAAAAAAGATAACTGGTGAGTTTTTCAGGGAGGGAAAGAAAGTTACGAAAATATATAATTGAGAGAGCTACTAGGAAAAGAGAATTCACCGACGAAATTCAATTGCACGGGAATCCAAACATGACGGCTTACGGCTTTGTAGAAATTCAATTTTAGCACGAAAAGTCTGGTTTCTTTGCGGTTTGGACAATTGTACGCAATTTTTCGCGAAATAAATGAGACTAAAATGAAGGGAAAAAAAAAGGAAATTATGAGAAACGGTTAAACGCGAATTGCAAGGAAGCACGAACTCGAAAAAGCAAATAACTAAAAATGAAAAAAGAAATAAACGAAATGGAAGGAGAAAAACGAAGTTAAAGAAAGCGTTATGAACCTATAGCCTGCTGGAACCGCGATCGGTGCACCTTGGGCGTCTCGCAAAATTCTATTTTTGTAAGCATATTTCTATAAAAAAGTATACTAACGATACAGCAAAATTTATTATTCCTAGTGTGGTGGAAAACGAAAAATTGAACGTTTAGATTTCGTTAGTATAGTGTAAAAAATTAACGACGTCTAGGTCCTATTCGTGTATTTAAAGGAGAAAAACTTATAAAAAAAAAATTATATGTCGACGGCGCGGTAGGTTGTAAAATTGTACATAAATTGTGAGAGGAGACGCAAAAGTGTGCTACGATACGGTTCGCCAGCGCGACGCGAAATACAAAAAGTTGAATAAATAATTAAGGTGATAACGCGGAAATTTTTAAATAAATAAAAAGAAAAATGGTGAAAAATTTTTGTCGGAAGGCCGTCGTCGGACCCGCAACTACGTCACAACGCAAATTAGTATATATAAGCCGTCTCATTATGCACGATTGTACTGAATCTTTCGTTTTGCCGAGTGATATATTCTTTCATCAACATCATTATCGCGGCAATAATCGAGAGATGAAAGACTTTTGTCGAAGTTTGTTGGTCGAATTACGTTGTACTACTGGTTTGACTTTTGTTCAAGTTATTTGTTTCATCGGTTCGGTACTTTTGGTATCCTTCGGTTAACGAGCGGCGCGTTTTTGCTGATCTCGCGCGATACACGGAATATCCACGACACGAAAAAAAAAAAACAACAAAACAACAACGCTGTTTAACGCGCGATCAGTGGCGTTTGATCTATACACTTATGATTCGTCGTTTTATAGTCATTATTCTATTAACATTTTACATGTTTGTGTGCCAGTGTGTAACAACCGGCCGTCACCGGGCCTTGTTCATACTCACGCACGAAAAGCCACTCTATAAAAGATACACACGAGATGCCACACCGCAAAAGAAGAGTGCAAGAACGTGAGAATATCGATGTGTGATAGAGATGAGAAGCAACAAAATATCATACACAAGCAAATACACTCACAACTACACATCATTCGATTTACAGTCACACGCATTGCGAAACACAATATTATATATATATACGACTCCATAGATGATGGCGCGGCACACTCACATAGTGTCTCTCGAATTGTTCAACAAACTTTTCAGTCGAGTTTGCTTCACGAAACCTTCTGTTTTCCAATGTATGACGTGTTGTTGTCGATATATAAAATAAACTTAATAAAAAAAATTTATCCATCTGTATTACTTTTTCTAACCATCCAACCCTTACCATATCAATAATTATTGTTTCGTCCATTTTCGTTTCGCATGTACAAGTTTGTGCCTTGTTTTCAAGACTTTTTATCATTTCTCATTTTATTTTCCCATCTGCCAATAATGTCAAGCAGATTTAGAATTTCATTTCATGATTTGCAAAAAATTATAAAAAATAGTTACAAATTCAACTGTCATAAGTCTTTTATTCCTTTGAACAATGAAAATGTTATTCGAATTACTTGGGTTTGGAGAAAATAGTGCGGAAAATGCGATTTAAGTGTAGGCTGTCTTTCGAGACCCCTCTTGAGGATCCGAAGTTTAACCCTTCATCGGTAGCATGTCATTTTTTTCCGCACCATTTGGCTCAAACTGGGGGTGCATTACTCCGTACCTCAAGTATTTATTTTTACAAATTTTAATTAGCATACACTTCATGACCATTGAATAACAAAATGCAAATTCGAACTACCTTTTGAATTTTAAATGTTTGAATTCGAATACTTATATACTTTAACATACGTTTATTCAAAAAAGATAAAATTCATTTTTTTATCGTTTTCAGTTTAATGGAACCTACTCATGCAAAAAATCTTTCGTTCAGTGCGAAAAAATCAAACATTTATACAATAATTTTTTTTGGTAGGAAATTCTATTTTGTCAGGTCAATCAATTCATTTAAATAATTGAAATTATTTTTGCATGGATTCAACAAAAGCGTGAGACGGAAAATTAGGGAAACCGTTATCAAAACCTACAGACTGTAGTATGGTGTACACCTGATATCACCTACGTTATCGACGAGAGATATTCTAAGATCGTGAAATTTTATGTCTAGAGGCAGCATGTCGAAATATACCATCGGTCAATAAAATAATATGTACCGTAGAGAGAATTCGAATCGGTATATTCAGATGCAACAATAATATTGCTTTAAGTTTGATGTAGGGCAAAAGATGGCGTACAAATTTATTGTCAAAATAAACAATAAATTTTGTATCGATTTAAAAAAACTTTGCACAGTATTGTTTCTTTTTTCTCCTTTATGTTGTTTGTAATGATTATGCATTATCACATAAACTGACAAGATTATAAAAAATGTGAACCACTATCGTAATACATTTCACATTTGAAAATTCGAATTAAAAATGCATTAGGCTTGACATGTTAAAATTTCGCGGGTTAAATGAAGTCAATAGTGATTTCTTGTTTATAAACTTTCTATGTACTATAGATCAATTTGCAAAATGATATAAATAAATGCGAACAATTGCATTTGTTTAAATTGAATGTTTGTTTGTAAAAGCAAGAACAACCAAATTTGCGAATGTAAAATACAGGACTCAACAGAAGATCTTTTAGCGTTGTTTTATAGGTGTAATTAGGGTGTTTTTACAATTCAAGAATATCGTCAAATATGAATACTATTTTTTTAAATCATCTATAAAGTGCATTATAACTTTTATGATGTACACAAATTATTTACAGTGACATGTTGAAATATTGTTCTTCTAGATATCATAAATAGAATCGTCATGATTCGGCAGCTACAGTATCGTTCACAAGGTTCTATTGCTAACAAGTACAGCTTTTGCACAGTAAAAAAGTGAGATCATTTAAACTGAATCTGGTTGGTAATCATAATTTGTTTTAATCTACATATAATTGAAACGTTTGGTTAGATACTTTTTGGCAATAGATGGACTTATCTGAAGGTAATTTGCAATTTGTTTCTTAAGTATACTATTTACTTATGTCGCTAATGAGATTGAAAAGTCAGTCATTGATGGTCAATTGATTATACAGAATAAAAAAAATTATCTGGTCATTAGAGCAAGATTCATGACATAACTCAACATATAGTGCAATTTTTTATGAGAATATTCTATAAAAGTATAGATCAAAAGTTACGATTGAAAAACCTAGGCTGAATCTAAGTCAGAGGAGAACCATTAAGTCTTGACATTTTTGCAAACATTTTTTCCTTGGAACAAGGTGAATCTTTGTACTAAATTTTCACAAATAATTAAAGAACACACCAGGAACAATAGGTTTGAACGAATACATCAACAACTACATCATACTTCTAATTTTATTTTCAAAGTAATTATCGATGAAAAATCATAATTAAAAATTAGACAAAATTATTCATTTTCTATTATTCTTAAGTGCACATGTCGAAACGTCCTACATCATGTCGAAATGTAATGTGTCTCCCCTACCATTCTGCAGATCTGGTGGACAATGTCAGGTTGGCGTGAAATTATCCAGAAAATGCGATTATATAAAGTTGCAAAAGAAATCATCACTCATTTTAAAATCTTTAATCGGTGAGTGAGGTTCTCGTTATTGTTAACGTTTTCATACGTTTTAATATTGACAAGTATTTGTCATTTTCTTTCATCATTCAAGCATTCATTTTCATCTATAAAAATTAAATAAAAGTTATCTATTTTGAAAAACGATTATAAGCAGGATTGCCAATTGTTTAATAACTTTGTTAATTGGACGGATGCACATGATAAGCATTTAACCTTTTTAGTAACGTCGTTTGAAAAATCAGATTTTTTTGTCAGAAAACTGAAAAACAATTGAAAATACTTCACCTGGTGTAATAGAATATATTTCATTTTTCTAGACCATGATTCGGGCAATTCTAATAGTTTGTGTATTAGCACTAACAACTGAGTCTCATAAAATGAGATTTGATAATTACAAAGTCTACCGAATGGACTGTCCAAATGAGAAGAAAGTTCCGCTGATTAAAAAAATTGAACAATTTAACGATTTCAATTTATCAAACCAAACGGTGAGCTAAAATAAGAGAACAAATTAATTTTCGTTTAAATGAATTGCCAAAGAATGTAAAGTTAACTTTCTGGATTTTACAGACCGATGACATAATATACAACGACCACAGCGACCTGATAGTGTCTCCAAAAAAAGCACCAGTCATCGAATACTTGATGGACAAACAAAATATTAGTTATGAGATAATTGATCACAACATACAGAAGTTGATAGACGAAGAAAGCTCGAACAAAACTAAGGGTTTCTTGAAATCGTATCATACTTTGTCAGAAATTTACATGTTTCTGGACATGATGAAACAACAGTATCCCAACGAAGTTGAACTTATCGTACTTGGAAAGTCATCGGAAAATCGTGAAATCCGAGGAGTAAAACTTTTTGGTGGTGCTAACAAGAGTAGAACATTTTTGGAAGGTGGAATTCATGCTCGTGAATGGATAGCACCAGCTACAATGCTCTTTTTGATCCACGAGTTACTAACAAGTCAGAATCCAGAAGTATTAGCTCTGAGAGAATACGAATTTCACATTGTGCCCACTGTGAATCCAGATGGATATGTTTACACCCACACTACGGTTTGATTAATTTAACTACCATCTAAATATTTCTAAATTTTTGAATTTCTTAGGCCCTAATTAGTTTTTATCTCATTAAATCATTTTTACAGAATCGAATGTGGCGTAAAACCAGGTCCTTTCTTGGATTTTGTTATGGAGCCGATGCAAACAGAAACTTTGATTTTCAATGGAGTGGTAATGTTTTTTGTTATATAATTTGTTGATAATTTTAACTAGAATGATTATTAAAAGCCATTCTTGATAATTTCACCATCTACTATAAAAAATAATTGAATGATTTTTTTTTCAGTTAAAGGAGCATCAAGAGATCCATGCGACGAAACTTTTTCTGGACGCAGACCTTTTTCTGAGCCAGAATCTAGGAGCATGGCAAAATATTTGATAGGGATCAGAGATAGATTATTTGCGTATTTAAGTTTTCACAGTTATTCGCAGTTACTAATGTTTCCTTACGGGGATGGTGAACACCGTATCAATAATCCTCATGCAACTGTACGATTTCTATTTATCTTGATTTCCTATCCTATTTTGATAGGATAGGAAATAAAGCAACAAAATAACAAAATATTTTTTCAGATGGCAATTGGAATTAAAACAGCGAGATCTTTAGCGAAGCGATATGGAACCAAGTATACTGTTGGGAACATAGTGGATATTTTATGTAAGTTTACCTTAGTACGAATATTTTTGTGTTTGTAAACATGATCTGATAAAAACATTTTGCCTTGTTGTTACAGATCCAGCTTCAGGTTCTTCTATTGACTGGGTAAAAGCAAAACTGAAAGTACCACTGACATACGTTTACGAACTAAGAGATAATGGTAATCATGGATTCATCTTACCAGCCAGTCAGATCGTTCCTACTGGCGAAGAGGTTCTTGATTCTCTAATCACAATGTTTAGCGAAGCAAAGAAATTCGGATATACAAGTTTTCAGTAATTTTTGCATTAATATTTCTTTTTGTATCAAATAAAAATAAAAGAATAACTCAAAACTAGATAAGCAAAAGAAAAATTTTCATACAAACGTCCAGAATTTATGTACCCTATTTGCAAATTTTTGTTCCATTTCTACTCTACTCATAACCTTAAATAAATTTTCAACCCGTTGAAAACATTTCAACCAAACACTCCTATCGAGATAAACTGCAAGTGTTTTTCGCATCAAACAAGCATTATCAGACGATCACGCCAGCGATCGATTTTGCTAAACCGCCAGAAACCTGACAGCAAAACTTGTGATATGGCGAAAGCACGCAACGCCTGCATCGATGCTACCAGGTGAACTCGCAGGTATCGCCGCGAAAGTCTCGCTCGGGGTTTCTCAACCGACGCTGCATTGCATGACCGTTGCCATGACTACGCATTGACCGTTCGTTTGAACAGAGCCTACCTGCGACTGTACATGCTCAGGTGAGTCGTGCTCTCTCTCTCGTTCTCCCTCTACGCGCGAGGTCTCCGCTCTAACACCACGGAACGAATAGTCCGCCGCTCGACTGCGGCACGCTCGTTTCGCAACCTGCGTGACGTAGCTGGTCACGTGAGTACCCTTTTTGAAAGCGACCGTCGTCTTCTCGTCTGGCGTCCAGGAGTAAATACTCGTCGAACCGCGCCCTAAGCGAACGCGTCGCTCGACTCAGTCGCGTTCTCGAGTTTTCAAACGATGAAGGCCTCGATCAACACCTTACGAAGTTAACGAATCAGTGAAGTGCAAGTGAAATTACAGAAATAGCGTCGTTGAAAAAATTCGCGTTCTCCAGACTCCAAGTACCACCATGGCAGTCGTTAGAATTCAAAACAAGTGGTAACGGACAAAAGTGGTACCTGTTCAAAGTCAGGGATGCCAATATGAGGCGCCGGTCCACCTGACTCTTTGTTTACTCGCGCTTCCCATCTGTCTAACCCTAATGTCAGATTGTGAGACAAGGAAACCGATCGGGGGACCGATCCAACAGGTCCCTTGACATGCTTCGCTCGCAGAATTTTCAAGTCTCTAGTCAAATGAGAGTACGGCTGTGAGTGCGCCGAGAGTGAGAGTGCAGTTTGTTTACTCGTTTGGGTTTCTTTGAATAGTGAGTGCACCATGAGAGTGTTGATATGGACGCTGTTGGTGTTGACGGTTTCGGCGGAGGACTCGCCGACTATTTATTACACCGAGCCCAATTTCGGAACCACCGAACCGAGTCCTGGCTCGGTCACGGAGCTTCCGGGAGGAAGGATCGCGCGGGGTCAAAGGATCTTGGAGAAGGCCAAGAGCCCGTACCTGCTGAGAGAGGACCTCTACGTGGACAAGGATGGAGAACTGATCGTCGAGGCTGGAGTTGAACTCAGGTTCTCTCCTATGATCGGTATCACGGTTCGAGGAATCCTTACCGCTGATGTAAGTAGACTTTCGATACCTGACCGGTTCGGATGATTTGGCTTCGGGTTCGTCACGATGCAATTGTAGTAGATGGTTGTTGAAAAAAGGCAACGGCCTATTGCGAGCCGCGATGGGAAAAGTTTTTAAATGCCTCGCGAGGAGCGAGCAGTTGATTGATAGGCCTTAAAGTGCTATCGGTTTTTGTTGCGTCTTACTTTCTATACAATTTCAGCGTGAATGGCTTTACGATCAGGTTTTTTTCGTTGGGATTGATGATTTGGAATCGAAGTTACGTTCTTTTGTTCAGTCAGTTTTGATAAATATTTTTAAAAACCAAGGTTGGGGTTTTGATGCTGACACCTTTTGTAATGATAACAAATAGAAAATGATTGTAACTATTTTTCGTTTGTTTATTTTGTTGTTTTTGTATATGAATCTTGAAAACTGTTTTGAGATGTTTGAAACTTTTTTTTTCTCTCGACTAAAACAATTTCTTGTAACATTTCTCAGGTAATGTCATTCTTTTCCGATGACTCACTGTGTGAAAGACTTATAAAATTATGAACAGAGTGATTTCAATGAACAGAACGTGCATTCCAAACTCAAATTAGTAGATGGATGCGAACGAGTTTCTTGATCGGGAGAGATTCAAGAGTCATTGACTATCTAGAAATCAAAAATTCAACTACGTTTTTTTAGTTCGACTTGTTGATTGTTATCACAATATCAACGGAGTTTAATTATTGCAACCGTAAATCTTTATAAATGCGTTTTTTCTTCTATTCTTCTTTTCATTTTTCGTCTTTGGAATGTCGTTAAGGGTTTTAGAATGAATAATTTAATCCGCAGTGACAGATATCACGTTTTATTCTTCCCATCTAAACTCTAAAGGACATTGCATTCCACGTGCTTTCAGGTGATACATTTAGTCTTATTTATTCAGTTTTATTTTTTAAATCCATTAATTATAAAACCAAAATTGAAAAATTGTTGTTGAAATGTAAATGCAAGATAAATTTTTTTTATTAAAAAACCTTATGCATACAAAAACTCAAAGACTATTATTCTTCATGTTTCAAAATTCAATACCACAACTCTGGAACTAACTCACATAAATGTACATCTGAAAAATCATTTTAAGTGTATCATGCAACTGTAAATTCACATCATAAGCATTGTGCCTACATAATATTGCTCTTTTGTTTCCTTGAGCAGAAAGTGGTTTTAATAAAATGGATTCTTACTAAAAAAAACCTTAACATTTAAATGTATATCAATCAACAAATTTGATTTAATTAACTTTTTAAAATTATTATTAAATTAACTAACGTTTCCATTGACTCAAAAATTTTAATTTTGTATTTTTTAAAGCTTATGACATCTGACCTGTTTAAAATTTTGTAACGTTTAATTTGTTTCGTTTTATCTGCGACATCAAAGATTAGATAAATAGATAGATGATAAAACTCAGTAGTAGTAAAATGAGTAACAATTGTGACGCATTCTCTGATTCATGAATTGTTCATCTTACTTTTTATTTGCATTTGGAAGTAATGACAGAAATAGAAAACTTAAAACTAACTTCTGTTTTTAACTTAAAAATGTACACACTATTTTTTTCAAAAAATCTTTTTTTTAAATTTGCATTAAAATTTGTTTCTCAATTTAACTCGATACTCGTAACTGTACATTATTTTTATTCAAAAAGCCTTATTAATTTTATTATCATCTGTACACCTGACGAAGAATCATCACCGTTAGTTTTATTGCACTATTGTTTCAAATCTATTCTGATAGTGCTTTGAAGACTTTCGAATCTCTGCTTATGAAACGATTACACTTCAAAAAACAGAAATTAATAATTTATATCAACAGCAAACTCTAACAAAGATGAACTTCTAACGGTTAAAACACATTTCATGATCACTTTCAAGAACAAAAATTGTAAACCCCAAGATTTGTGGTTTCACCGTGCAAAATTCGAAAGGAATAAACAACCTCGAAATTGCACCGAACGATCGTGTGGAAAATAAGTTGCTTTTCACTTTGTTTTATTGCAAGATTTTATGATCCGTACAGAATTACTTTTTATTTTAAATTTAAAAAATCAATAAAAATTCGTTCTTTTGTGTTTTCTGTTTTACTAAAACTTACAACTTGTTTGAAACAGTAACGTCAAAATGCATGAAATGTATAATACACCATAGCTGATTATCATAGATAAACATAAGAATAGTTTTGATTAAAACGCTCGTTACGTCACTCTCCTAAGAGTCCGCATGGAGGAATGTTCTTTGTCCACAGCGGGATCGTCAAAGGAGTCGTAAAGGTAGCGCAGTAAACGACGAATAAAAAAAATTGGTCGTCATTTTACTACGCGAAGCAAAGCAAAGTTAACTGTAACTCATACAAAAGATGTTAACTTCTGCAGACCCATCTGGGCTGAAAAAGATGGTTCCGATCTAGAACAAACATCGCGTACTACCGTCTGAGCTGAGCATACCAGACTGAATTAATTCCAAGCACCTGTGTGAGAAAAATGAACTTCCAAGAATCAGATGTTTGTAGAGACATTTACTAAGCATACAAAAACTACAAAAACTAAAACTAAGAAATTTAAAAAATGACATGCTAAATTAAATATGAAATATTTAATTTAATTCTTCAATTTATTATTAAATTGGAGATATATATTCTTATTAAATAATTTAAGCAGGTATTTCGTAGCAATTAAATTAGAGTACGAAAAGCTGAAATTGATTTTACATTAGAAATTAAAAATTACTAAGGGCACTTAAAAAACAGATCTGATAGACCAAACGGCGTGTTCGCATGCTTAGTATTTTTGCAAGTAAACAAGTATGAATCACGACATTGATTTCTTTCCCTCCAATCCATGTTACATGAATGGAGTCAGAAAAAAAACCTTGACACAGTCGCGCGCATGAAAAATATTCAAAAGCGAGAGTCGCGCGAACAGCTTTTGAGTTGACGAAGGCGCGGATTGTGAGTGTCCTTTGTGTTTGTCGGGGGTGATGACTTTTCGCCGAGGCATTGTGCGCATGGGCCCAAGATCTAGTGGTACGTGTTTCTCACGCGTCACGGCATCAGCATCTCGCTACCTGCTATACAGATAGTTGCATCTATCTATCTAAGCGCCGGTCGAATCTTTCTTTATAGCGCTTTCAAAATCACAAGGGCAGCTTCACTCGAGTGGAGTTCATTCACACCTCAAGTCTTTCCGGCCTGGAAAACGTTCCGAACCGTTACACTAGTTTTATGACTTCAACATTTGAAACGTGACCTCAAGTTTTTTTTCCATCCATTTTTTCGGGAAGATTTTATGCACCGACCTGGATCCCACTGACAGGAAGCTGAAGAGAAAGTGCAAGTGCCCTTTCTAAGAAACTGAAAGCGTTAAAGGGTTTTGACTTTATTTACTCTTTTTAGTTTTTTTTATTTTCATTGTAAAATGGAGCTAACATTTTTTTAATCTTAGAAGTAAAAAATTTAGCACAAAAAGAGTTATAGATTTTTAAATTTTAAAGTATTTTCAAAAGTTTTGTGTGTTTTTTTTTCAAGTTTTTGAAATGTTTATTACAGGCCAGTTTGTTTTGTGTCGATCACGACTTATATCGGATCATAATGAAGACCATTAAGTAGACGTGTAGATACATGGTGTTTGATGAATGCATAATATGCACGCAGCCTTGATATGTGCCAAGAATATCCTCCACCTACCATGCATGATGTGTTAATTACGATATAATGAGCATAAACAATGTCACCGTGTTTTCGGTTTTCGTTTGACTGGATCAAATTTAAGCCACGATACTTAGTTGTCAAACATAATTTCAACGAATTTTTAACAACATTATAAAGTTAATCCAGGTATATTAGCACGACAAATAAATCGGTATTAATATGAAATCAAAAGTCTAGTAAAACAATTTTGCAAATTGAATTTGTGGGAAAATTTCAATCAAACAAGATAATTGAGAACTTTTTATCAATACTCATCGATTTATCTAATTTCATTGTTGATTCTGAAGAAAATGTACCAAATTTTTTTCCCCCTTTGAATTATCTGTAAAATTTTATCAACACCATTCACCCAATAATTACACTTAATCAAGTTCTAGCATCTGCATTACCTATAGGTATACACAGCTGGCGAACTATATTTAAACCCCGCGATGAAACGCTGATAAAAAATGATTACATTGATTTCTGCAAATCCGTTCGTACGAGTCTGTTTTTCTAAATAAAAAATTGCTTTTCACGAACAACATGATGCAAATGTTATTGAAAAAAATTCAAAGAAATACGTCTTGTTTAACAAAAAAAAATAACAATAAACTGTTGGATGAAAATGGCAATAACAAGAATGTTGTTCGAATTTGCATTTTAAATTAAAATACGTGGACAAAAAAGTTGCTCCATATCCAAAAACTTGTCTACACTTGATCGTGTACTCGATTATAAGTCAACGTGAAATAGCTTATCTTATCGCACAAACACACGTTCCCCCTCAAGCTGATTGCCAACAGAATGGATTATGAAGAAGCGAGCTCGTGCTTCCATAACTCGGGGACCGTGATTAGCGTTCCAGCATTGCCTTTCGTTTTACCGTTTCATAGTTCAAGTCATTAACACTCCGAGATCGTTTTGCCATTTTCACCGGCCAATAAAATGATGCTCAAGTTGCGCTGCAAAACTCGACCACTGATGTTTTGTCTCTCCGAACAATTATATTTACGGTTAGGCAAATTGCGCAATAATACACAAATGATTTTCGAAGCGAGCGCGCGTTACAATAACGATATGGTAACAGGAAGCCCTCGTTTCGCTGGAAAATAAAAGCGTTGGCTAACATTCGCGCAGCATGCGATTTCTCGAGTTATAAGTGAGTAAGAATTTTTGTTCGGGTTTGTCAAACTGACGAGCTAAATGAATCATTTTCTCGACCGGCTGCTTAACTGTATGAGTCATTTCGAACGTGATTCGATCATAGGTGCCGATTGTGTTTACCGGAGATCGCGGATCCGTGTTGCCATAATTGGAATACAAATTACGAAATCGAGTATGTAGAACAGCCAGACTTGTTGCGTTCTCTGCACCTCATCTCAGGACCAATATACAAGTTTGAAAGAAACTTGTCTTTCCTTTTCTTTTAATTTTAAACTTCTTTTTTCAAAAACAAGACATTTAAACAAATTAAAAATAAAACGATTGCCTAATATGGTTCAACAGAACTTTCATGATGATGCATCAAGAATTTTTATGCAACGAAGGAAGCACGATTCATTCACTTTTCATCATGAGACCTCTGGAGCAATTATACAATTTTTTATCGTAAACTGAAAGTTGACTGATAATAATAATCATAATCACGAAAGCCCAATCATTTTTCTGGTTTACAAGGAAATGTTATTATTATAATAAGTGTTATTTCTTTTATACTCTTCGTTTTTATTATCCGACGAAAAGAATAAGCTAACTAAACCGTCATTACGATTTAAATCTCTCTCGGGATGCCAGTTTAATCCTTTAACTGGATCCATCTGGAATGTTAAGTACGGTGTCACGTTTTGCATTTTTTTTTGCTACTGCACTTGTCATTAGATACTCGACCTCAATTATTTTGATTGAAAATAAAAATAATCATTTTTGTGTCCTCAGAATATAGCTTTCTTATACAAATCAGCTTAATCTCTAACTTAAAATTAATTCCAATTTTTCCAATTGTTCAATGTTTCCACGATAAAACTGATATAGTGAAAATAACAAACGTTTTAAGAAATGGAAATTACTAGATTGGAGTGTGTTTTTAAGTTTCTCTCCTCAATACACCGTTGTCATGATTCGATCCCAAAATGTCTGGGATAAAACATAGTTACACAGGTAAGCAAAGACCATCCCATGAAATTGCATAGGAGGGATTTTCTGACAGGAAATACCAGCAAAAACGTGAATGGAGTATTTATATTACTCATGACGCGTAACGTATTCAGTTTTACGTGAATGCAAAATTGAAGGAAACGTGTTCCTCTGTTGCCAATATTTAACGTATTATGACTGTCTGTCTCGCTTTTGTATAAATTCCAACAAACCAATACCGCCATCTCTTCTGCATTCAAAGTCCAGTTTTGTCACGAAACTGAAAATAACACTCGCTGGATTAATTAGATATTACTCGAACAGCCAGGAATTTCTTCAATGAATCAACTGGACATTGCATGAATGAAAAGTGAAACGTAATATAGAACACTTTTATACATTTTTCCTTACTCAATATCTTAGACGATATCTCTTTTACTTCATTAAAAACTGTATATAATTTCATTATTGTTTTTCGTAACTGATTTTAAACATTTTCAAATCGATTTTGTTTCAAAGGTGACTGATGTTTGTCTTGAAGATGTTATAGGCAGAGAAAAATTGATATCTGATAGTTCTTGTTATCTGATAATTTGAGCCTAACGGGTTGTTATTCTGTGTAAGACGATTTGTCGCTCCATCAGACAAAACATCAATCGGTAAGGGGAAACGGCCGCGAAAAAAAAGTTAGACAAGTAAAAAGTGACAGGCGAAGCGCGACGTCCGGGAATTCTCTGAATGGATCGTCAGGATCAGTGGCCCGAATCCTAGCCAGCGGAAGTAGGAAACAAACGAGTGGTAAAAGTCTTAATGAGCGCAGATACTGGAGTTAAGATACTGATAATGAATATTGCCTCGAGCGTGTCACGACACCCTGCTTCGTTTACTTTTACGACGGAAAAATGATGGAAATAGTCGTCCCTTAAATTGCGACATTTCTTCATTGTTTCTCTAGTCCGAAATTCGCAGAAGTAAATCAGAAACAAAGCAAGATCAAAGACAACGAGAAGCGTAACAAAATTGGTCGTTTCAATACGGACAATAATTTTCTAAGACAATTTATTGTAGGGTTTTATGACTGTTCTCAGACAATCGCACTTTTAAAGAAAGTTTCAAGGAGTTTTTTTTAACTCTTTAATTTACCAAAATACTTAAACTTTTTTGTTTAATTTTGTGTTTTTTGTTTGAAATTAAGATCATGTTTTCAATAAAAAAGAGGAAATTGGGTTGATCGTCAGACAGAGGACGTAATGAAGTAAATCGTTTATGCAAATTAATTGTGTTAAATTTTATAAAGCTGAGAAAATTTTGTTTCAAGAAAATAGCAGGTTTACGTTCGACACATGAGAGCGTCTGCCACTCAAGACTTGCTTCTTGGTAAATTTAAGTGTTCCCTACACCGGAAGTAGGGGAAGCCCGGTGTCTTGAACGAAGCTCCTTGCATCACTTCATTGCTCTTTCAATTAAAGTGATCCTTATAACAAGACCTATTAACTTGGAAAATCAAATTTCATTTAAAATTATAAGATAACATTCAATATCAAACAAAATTGAACAAAATAATTAAAATTAATCCATGTTATTGAACTAACAAATTTCAACTCTATGATACAATAAATTACATCGATTGGGTCGAATTTTTTAATTTCATAAATTATTCTGTAAAAATTCATTTTTCTTTACAATTGATTGGATGAGTGACCATGCAAAACGCATCCAAACAAAGGATTGTATAGATCAAAAATCTGACACAAATGCATTCATTAATTAAGTCATTTTTAAAACACTATTGATTTTTTTTACTTTTGTTCAATTTATTTCTTACATTGAACTTTTCAATTTTTTATTTTTTATACTCGCAGAAAAATGTTTCCTGAGTAAAAACCGAACGACAATTTTTCTGTTGGAAGCAATTTATAATCGAACGACGTGAACAAACATACATGCCACTCACATTGAACTGACACCAATCCATAAGTGACATTGATCACCAAAGGAACTGTAGCGACCTTGCGTCTAAGTTATATCTATAGCCATACAAACTTATCAGCCGAGACTTAACCGCACAATTTAAATTATGGAGTTGAAACAAATGAAGCGGATGATTAATTGATTATGAATTTTGTGTTTAGTGCTCATATGGCGTGATGAAAAAAACGTCGGTGAACGCTCATCGAGCGGTGTATTAAACTCGGTCACGTAACATGATTACACTACATTCAATGCGAAAAAAACAAGCGATTTTACGAGCGTGCACGCGGTGTCGGTGTTCTTCATAATTAAGTCACATCAGGAATTTCTTTTTTCTGGTTGCTTGCAATAGAAGTAACAAAAAAATTAGTGCAATAAAATTATATGACTGCTTGAAACACTTTTTGGTTCAAGAAAGTTAACAGTTTACTGCCCTGGGCACTTTCATTTTTTAATTCGCCTGAGAAAAGGCAATTTGTATTTTCAAAACAAGAATGTCCAACTTTTGCTTTCATTTGGCGATTCGTAAAAGAAGAACATTGTTGTATTTTAGTGGAAGTCTTTGAAAATTCAAAATTTTAAACAATTAAAACGATCAGTCAACGACGGAAGATCCAACTTAACTTGCCTGATTCGCTCATTAAGAATGGGAAGTAGTCTGGTAATGCATGAATGGGTGATTCAACTTAGCTCGTAAGACCCGTGTTTACGGCCACAGGTCAACGACTATTTGAACCCTTAGTTAACCCAGGACCCTTGAGAACCCACATTACGACACTCATTTTTTCAAGACAAAAACGATTGTCAGCCACTTGAAGGCCAATTGGGACTCTTACGGCTGATTACCCCCTTTTTGTTTTCGAGAAACAATAAGCGAGAGAAATGCTAAATTAGACAACGTTGCAAAGTAAATGTTCCCTTGATGACATCAATTTTTACAACTTATCTAAAATGAAACAAATTTAAATCAGATATTTGCACTATAAAGGTGAAATTAAATGAAAAATAAAAATTTTTTGAAAATGTAATTCAGAACTGAAAAAATTAAGTAGGAAAGTGGAGAAAAATTGAATGGAAATGATAGTTTGAGGATGGAAGTGAATTTTCGTTTGAAAAAGTTTGAATGGAATTTATGATTCTCCCGTCTTCATAATTGAATACAAATGTTTTCATGGCGGTATCGTCTATACGAAGTTGTGTACATGTACACCTAGACAAAGAATTCTTATCTTGATTACGACAAGTATAAACTCTCCCGATTAATGTGCTTTCGCCAGTCTAGTCACTGAAGCGGAGTAGGTAAAAGAGGATTATTCGGATTTATATAATCGTTCTAACACGTTTTCTAAATTTGCATCTTTATTAATATAGATTGAACATTCTTTTGTTTTAATTTTTTTCTTCCTGAAATGTAGAATTTTTGTTTCTATTTCTTAAAACTCTTAGACTTTCCTGTTGGGGATGAAAATTTAAAAAATCACTAATAATCTTACAATTTGATTTGTTAGAACACCTAATAAAAACATCTCAAAACGAAATTTCAATCATAGTCAGCCTTTTAAATTGAGTAGTGAATCAAACATAATGTAATCACCATTTAAGTTTAATTGCGTTGAATTCATTTAAATATGATTGTGTTGTTGCAGGGATCACGTGAGGAACCAATTGTCTTCACGAGCGCAGAGACATCCTCCGGTCAGCCTGAGTCGCGGACGGTGCGACTGGTGGACGGGCCAAGCCCTATAGAAGGCCGGTTACAAATTTTCCACAACGGAGAATGGCGATCGGTCTGCACTAATTCAAGAAAGTACGTCTTATTCAAACTTTTTTGTGCGAGTCCTACTCAAACAAGTAATTTGATTGAATAATGAATAAAATTTTTTAATTATTGTGATTTTTTTCAGTTGGACTAGAGCAGACTATGAAACGACTTGTCGCGAACTAGGCCTTCAAGGAGGGAAATGGTGGAATTGGTTCGACCGACAATGGCCAGCTAAACCTCGGTTGCTTTACGACCAACCGCAGTGTCGAGGCACCGAATCATCTTTACAAGACTGTGATAATTGGGCTAGCCGGCAGCTTGGTGCTGGTGTTTGTGGTAATTATTCTCTATAACCACTGTGAATGTCGTGCCCTAATTAACATCTGCGACAGTTTCATTGAAATTAGAACAATTGAAAATACTTTTTCTTTTTTTATTGCAGCGAATGCTTCGAAAGAGTTCATTTTGAATGAAGATTATTTTTCTCAAACTTGAAATGATGTTTCTTTTGTAGGCTTGTGTGCAAATTTAAATTATCTTACGCTGCATTGACGTTTGTTGTTTGTTTTCTTGATTTTTAATTTTCTGATTATTTATAGATTACCATCCGGACCTTGGAATTTCTTGTTCACCTTACCATGATGGTGCTACACAAGCCACTAGACATTGGCGAGGGGTCAGGTTTGAAGGCGCTCTACATGACAGCGTTCTAATTCAGGAGAACACTTTTTACGTGCAGCGTTCCAAATCCCTCCTAAAACATGTTACCATCAAGTAATAATTTTGATTAATTATTCAATTTTTTCTCCTATTCATGAATTCTATCATATCTTTTAAATATGATGTTTAACTTTTTTTTCTGTTAAAACTTATTGTTACTTAACTAATTCAATTATAATATTCCCATCCATGCGACAGTGTCAAGATTTACGATGAGAATCATATTTTGAACAATGTTTTTTTTTCATATCTCACTTTCTCACTCATTGAGAGATACGAAACAATGTCTTCACACAATGTCGTTTAAATTAACAAAAAAAGAAAACAATTTGCTGTCATATCTGTCACGTTCCATCCTCACTCTGTCGACATGAATAATTGAATCACCTACATGAACACCTATATATTCCAGTCTAATGCATTTTTCATAACGCATAACTGTGTTTCGAGTAATTAAATCCTTTCCCATTGATTACATGATTATGCATGAAATGAGAGCACATAATTCTTATTTGCAGAAATGCTGGAACAGGAAGGGACTTTAACATCACGGCTGCGCTCCACACGGAAGGTGTACCTCCAAGACTCGAATCCATCACCATCACCAACTCAGCTTTCACTGGCATCAATGTTACCATGCCTGATGCCCCCGTCATCATCTCGAATTGTTCTATTAAAAAGAATAGAGGTTCGTTCAATTAATTGTTTCGCTGTTCCGGTTCGAGGAGCTTTGCCTTGAACCTCTGATTATGTAAAGAAAAAACATAAACTAAACAAACTCAATTCATATAAAACAATACAGACAATATTTTTTAAAGCGAAATTTTTTTTATTAAAATTTGACAAAAGACGAGTTTATTCTAATTTCATTTTTCTGTTCAGGTTATGGAGTTTATATTAATTCCACCAGTGGCATGGCACATCTTGATAACTGTGATATAGAAGATAACGGATCGGACGGACTTAAATATGTCCACCATGACCAGGAACCCGACGAAAGGTTTGACCGGAGGAACGTCTTTGACTTGTGCACATTTCCTCGCACTGAAGGCCGAACGTTCCCTATTACAATATCTATGGAACAGAGTAGCTACTCGCCTAACAAAAACAAATGCCAACAGGTAATATTTGTTGTGATGATCAAATAACATAAAAAATGGATTATAGTACCAACTAATAGAACGTTTAAGATTACACGTTAGCGTCTGTTAAATGAAGGTTTGATCAATTATTTCAGAGCATTTCCGCGAAACATGGACATGTATTGACAATGTCGTTTCTGAACATGAAAACCGAGAAAAATGATTCTGCGGTAATTGAAGTGTATGATGGAACCAGTCCTTCTGACAAGCTATTAGCATTGATTAGAGTTCGCAACGGTACACTCCCACAAAGTGTTACCACCACGCGATCGAACATGTACGTCAAATTTTCTGCAGAACCGCATGCACAAAATTTGATCTTTGCCAGGCTCACCTCTGGTTACAGTAAGTTCTTCTCAAACTCCAAGTTTATTTTTTCATTTGGAAATGTTTGAAACGTGTATAAAAAAATGGCTTTTCCTACTTTCAGACAAATACGTTGATCTGAACGTAACAAACAGTTCAATTGCAAACAACAACGGGCGTGGCATAGCAGCAGAAAAACTGCGTTCGGGCCTTTTTATTCAAGACACTGCAGTTTCTGGGAACAATCACGTCGCGGGTGTTCACGTGCTGGGCGGAGCCTTGGATGTTAACATCACAAAAAGTCGAATATCGTTTAACACTGGCGACGGTGTAAACATCACCGTTACCGGAGGAAACCGCAATGTTTCACGCAGCACGATTTCTTCTAATCGTGGCTATGGTTTTGCTGTGTGGCTCAATGAATCGTCTAGCCAACAGCATTTACATTTCAATCAAACAACCGCTGTTGAATACTCGGCAATCTTTCAAAACTCGGACATTGGAATTCTGGTAAGAATCTTTTTGGAGTAACACTTTCTGACATCAGTTTTTTTGTCAACTTGTCATGTTTCATTCCAATTTTGGATTTTATTTATTGTGAAAGGAACATAGAAAAATGATTTTATCAATATTTTTATTTTGTTACAGGTTGGAAATGCAACCGGAAATTCATACGTGAACATAACAGGAAACTATTTCAACAACAGCAAGGAAGCGGCAATTGAGGTGGAGTCTAGTTGGAGGCATAACCAAGGGCTTTTGTGGCTTCAAATCGGTCACAACACTTTCATCAGTAACGACAAAGTGGGAATAAAAATAAGCCCAGCTCTAAACATGGACGCCACCATCGAACACAATTGGTTCCGGTTTCACAAATTTGGTTGCATCAAAATCAAATCCTCTTTGGAAGAAGAGTTCAACATCCTTCCTGTAAACATGTTAATCCAACACAATCATTTCTATGAAAACCAAGGAACTTACATCGTCAGTATTGGATTATCTCCGTACAGTGACGTTCAACGTCTTATGTTCACTCGCAACTTCCTAAAGAACAATCGCGTGCAGGAACCGTTCGGCAACGACTTTCATGGGTCACGACTCATTCCCAGGTCGCGGGTCGCCGCGGTTCTAGTAGTTTCATCTAGCAATGTCAAAGTGTACAGAAACATTCTGCACAACGAAGATTCCAAGTATGAGATTGGATCTCATCTGGAAGATCAGAGCAAAATTATCAACTGCACGTACAACTGGCTTGGCTCTGGCGTTGAGTCGGTTATTTTTGAAAAACTGTTTCACAGGTAATCCTCATAAACAAAAATATTTCATTTACATAATTTGGCTATTTGATATGTTTTTATTAAATTTTTAAATAATGAAACATTTTATTTTTTGTATTTACAGAAAAGATCGTTATAATCTCGCAAAGATCGAGTATTTGCCATTCTTGCTCCACAACAGTAATCCAGGAACCAGTACGATCACTTGGAATCCAACATTTGTGCCCTCGTTTCAAGTAGAGGGAAACGTAGTTGGAGGTGAAGTGGACGGTTACGAAGAGTTGCGACCAGGAGAGTACACCGTCAAACGTGACATCAACATTAGACCCGGGGGCAAACTAAGCCTTCATTCTGGAGTCAGGCTCTTCTTTCCACCTGCTGTGGGAATGATGGTAGCCGGCAAATTGGACGCGAGAGGAAACGGGCCTAGTAAAATCTTGTTAACTTTGAAAGAGGAGATTGTAATGGAACCTATAGAGGCTGGAAACGAAACAGAAACCGTCGATGAAGAAGTGGTACCCAAAGGACCAGAAGTACCAGTCAGACTAGTTGGAGGAAAAACTAGCAACGAAGGAAGATTACAAGTGAGATTCTGCATGAAGCTGTTTGATTATATTTTGAAATGAAAAAAAAAATTTAAACAAATAATTTTTGTTGTAGGTTCTGATAAATAACAAGTGGGGAACCGTATGCAATTACGGTTGGACTATCCGAGACGCAGCCGTGGTGTGTCATCAACTAGGACTGACCTTGAACCCAGACAATTGGTTTATGGAAAGGTCGCAGATATCTGACGCAGGTACGAACGAGGAGATCATTCTCAGCAACGTGCAGTGCACAGGAGAGGATTACGATATCACCCAGTGCAAAGCTGAGCAACAGAGAGATTTTGAAAATTCGTGTACCCACGAAAACGACGTTGGAGTCCGTTGCTCAGGCGCAGCTTGGGCTGGAGTGAGACTTGGTCCACTGTCTGATCGAACAGATCTTCAATACGTTACAATAGAAAAAGCTGGACTGTTGGATTACACGACGAACTCGTTCAAGCCAGCCTTGCAAATCGATTTCGTTCGAGCCAGACTCGAAAGCGTGCGAGTTATTAACAATCTACAAGACGGTTTAGGTATCTTGTACTCCGACATTTATTCCTCGGACGTTAACTCTGTTCATAACTGTGAGTTTTCGGACAATCTCGGAAGTGGGATAAGCTTCAAACAACTGGGCTTGCAAATTTGGAACTCGAAGATCGAGAGAAACCAGATCGCTGGTATTCGTCACAACCCAGCTCTATCCGCAGTTCAGCAGAGGGAATTCGCAGGTTGGTTCGAACGGTTATCAGATGGGACGGTCGATTCAGATTATCATCCAATTTTGCTGCCGGAACAAAACAGCAACATTGCCTTGGGTGATCGGGAGACTAAGTATCTAGTCACTACAAAAGTTAGCGGTCAACGTAGAGAGTTGACTATCACCATCAGCGTGAGTGGAGAAAATTCATTTTTTTAGTATTCCAATTAAGTTGGTTGAACTTTTCAATTAATTTGTGATGTTTGTTGTTTCGCAGTGCACACCAGGTTACGTCATTGGAATCCAACTGCTGAATCCAATTCATAATCGGAGCACCGAAGAAATCAGAATCCACGATGCGAACGCGCCAAACGGTATTTGGCAACTTAAGAGAGACCAGACCGTTTTCCCTGTGCTTTCTAATACATTCAATGTATTGCTGGACTATCGGAGCGGTAACGACGCTTTGGGAGGAACAGTCATGGTTCTTACATCATTGCGAGCGCCGGTATGATTACATTGCTGATAACACTGTACTTTCTTTCAAGCTTGAGAGCAGTCGAGTCGCTGGGAGCAATAACTGCTTAAGGGCACTTAAGTCGTTCTTCATAAAATTATCTATATGATACTGATATGACATTTTGATATGTGATATCTAGATAATTCACCTTCCTTGTTCTCTTTTCGATTTCTTAAATTAAAAATTATCATTTTTTTCTTCCAGAAAACTCGCAACAGAACCAACCGCGGGCCAACATTGAAAATCAACGAATCAAAAATTCGTTACAACCAGCATGGTATTCTCGCGTCATACTATAACCGTTACTTAAACGAACGTGGAGATCATTTCTTACGAAAAGCCAACGAGTCAATACAAATTCGCGGATGCGAGATTTCGCACAACGTGAACGAAGCAATTTACGTTCTCTCGCCTTACTGGAACGTGTACCAGTCAAACATATCCGAAATAACTATCCACGTGAATAAAAGTCTGATCGTTGACAACGGAAGAGGTATCGGCCAGTTCAGTCGCGACATGCGACAGTCTAACAACTTGTTCCACTGGGTCCTACAGGACAACACGATCGAGCGAAACCAAGGTGGTGGTTTCGAAGTTTCGCTACCCTACGTCTGGCAGTACAACGAAAATTTCACCCACTCGCTTTACTTTGATAACAACACTTGGCAAAGCAACGTGCAATTTGGATTCGTCATTGACGGTCATTTTGCGAGGTTCAACATGACGAAAAATCGGTTCGAGAACAATCGCTGCAAAACTGGATTGATTTCCATCAGAGGCATGGAGAAGAAGATGCTGATCCGCGACAATAAGATTGAGCAGAACACGGGATCTTACATGGTCGAGTTTCGGGCCGACAGCCAGTCGGAGATCTTGGGAGAAGTCAACGCGCGGTTTCTGTTTAATGAAATTCGCGCAAACAATGACGGGTTGCTCCATCGGAATTTCCTTCAACGACACAACTCTCCGACTTATACAGTCGGGTTCCATGGGATACAGAAGGTCAAGGTCAACAGAAATTTGTTCGAGATGAACTCGCTGGACTACGAAGTGCTCACTGGAATCAAAACTGCGAAAATTAATAACGAAGTGGATGTCTCGGAGAATTGGTGGGGAACGTCTCAGGCTTCTGACATCAGGTGAGATTTCAGTTTTTCGTTTGATTTTAAATTGTTAGTTGCAGACTTGTAATGTTTGGGATACTTTTTTAGGCGAAAAATTTTTGACTTTGATGACTGGAACGATCATGCAGTGGCCAAATACAGACCTTATTTGACGAGTAATGCGTTTGACGCGTCAATCTCCACTTCCTTTGGATTCGAAAACATCGAGTTGGATCTAAACAATCTTGGTGGACGAATTATCAACAGTTCTTTCCTGTATTCGAGACCGGAACCTTATGTTGTTCGATCCGACATCACGATCATGCCTGAAGGAACCCTTACAATTTATCCAAACGTCGTGATGGAATTTGCACCAAATGTTGGAATTTTGGTGTTGGGTACTTTGAAAGCTATAGGTGCTTATGGAAACGAGATAATCATGAGACCACTCAGTCCCGAACGACGCGAGGTGCCCAAAGCTGCGGCAAGGGTACGCTCGTTGAACGATGTTAATTTCAGTACAATACGTCTCTGTAAGGAGGGAAATTGTACATCATCTACTAACGAAGGTACTTTTTATAAAAACCAAAAATGATCAAAAATTTGAACTATATAGTTTGATTTGTTGTCTTATGTGATTATTTTGATTTAATGTCGTTTTTTAGGCTTTATCGAGTACTTTAATCGCACGACTCTTCAATGGATACCTTTATGCGATTCGCGATTCACTGAACGAAACGCACAGGTTGCTTGTCGACAACTAGGCTACGACTCCTTGAACGTTTTTGTCTCTAGGGATAGAAGATACGAACTCCATCCAGGATCCATGACAAGAATCTGGTCTTGGCCAGAACCTTTGCAAGTGAGTAAATAAACTGTCTAAATCAAATTTGTTAGATTTTTATTTTGGAAATTAAATATGGATTTTTTTCATTTTTTGCAGTGTACTGGAAATGAGCAAAACTTAGAAGACTGTCAAATACGTCTGAATGGCCAGTTGTATGGGCAAAAGCACGACTGTGCTTGGGATGGGAAGTTCGTTTTTATTCATTGTGGAGAGCGTAATTTGAATCCTGCACAAGATTACTGGGGTGGTATCAGGATAGCGAACAGCGAGTTTGAGCATCACCTGTATGAATATCGCATTCATGATGTTCACACTCACGAGACACTCCATCAAGTCGAGTCGGTCCTGAAATACGTCAATATTACCGGTGCAGGAATTTTGCACAACGAAAAGTCTCCTGCTGTACAAAGTGTGATGAAATCGCCTGTGATTCAACATGTCAGTATTAACAATGCAGCTTACCATGGCATCAGCATATTTTCTCCAACAAACACGGTAACATAAAATTAATTGCATTTAAACAAGTGATTTTTTTATTCTGAATAAAATAACATTTTAAATTCGTCTTTGGTTTTAGATGGAGTTGATGTTCAATGAAATTAATAATGTCCTCGGCAGTGGAATCAGCTTCTTGTCAATAACAGGCGAAGGGCGCGAAGCTGACGAGAGTTCTTTCTCACCGATGAAAGAGTTGTCAATTCCATATAATTTGTTTAGTGTAATTGATATTTGTGATACGACCAAAGAAATAACAGTCGAGGAGAAAGTGCTGTTGTACTACAAATACGATAACAACCCTGTTAATTGTGTCAAGATTTTCCGAAGCGCTTACAGATCCAAACCTTTTGGATTTAGGTAAATGAAATGTGTAATTTAATTTTGAATGCTGAAATATTTACAAGTATTTAAATGAATGGTTGCTGTTTCAGGTTACTTCAGTTTAATTTATTCAACTCGACTGGAAAACTTGGTCGAACCGATAGTATAACTCTTTACGACGGAGATATTTACAACATTACGTCGAAAAAAATTGGAGAACTCCAGCCAGACAGTCCGTTTGAAAAGAAGTTATTCAGGACCTTTGAACCGAGTTTGAGTGTTCGATTATTCGCCAATGGAGCTAGCAACACACATGGTTTCATCGCTGAAATTGTAACTTTACCGATTTCTGCGATTGGGTTTAGTGAGTTGAAATTAAATTATGTTAAAAAATTTGTTATTTGATTGAAAATGTGAATTTCAACTGATGGATTTTCAATTAAAGATCGAGATGTTAGACACAACGTTTCCTATTCGACTTTCTCAAACTGTGAAGAAGGAGCTATTAAATATGCCAGTGCTGGTGAAGTCAACGCTATTATCACAATTGAACGAAACCGTATAATGGATAACTGCAAGAAACTGTTTGGCAATTTTACTACATGCAAATCTAGCGTACAACTTGACGTACAAAATACTCAATCACTTTATTTCCGAGTAAGTGATCACACTTTATCAAGATTAAAACATCTGCCGAAACATTTCAAAATTACATTAATCATGTTAGTATGGTTATCTTAATTCATTTTTGATTTTCCGCTTCTCAGAACAATTTGGTTCAGCGCAATCAAGGTGGCCTTTTAATAAGAGCTGATTCGAGAGGATCGGCAACTTCGTTGAAGGCGTGGATTCACAACAACTTGTTTACCGAAAATGATAACAAACCAGTCTTGTAAGTATTGGGTCGTAAATATGCAATCGAAGAAATTGCTCAACTTCAAATGCATTAATTACTGTCGTCGTTTACAGATATGTCGAAGGACGACAAAGCAGTCCTTACCAAGAAGTAACCATCTTTAGAAACTACTTCACTCAAAACAATGCATCGTACGAAACCAACATAGTTCTGAAACAAGTCGTCAGTAACATGACAATGAATTATCTGCACGCCAACTTGGGCAAACACCTGCTAGAAATTTTAGGCTTTGAGCGTGTACGACTACCTATCTACCAAACCACATCGCACAATGGATTTTATCAGTAAGTTTTAATAGCGATAAAAACATGTACGTCGCAATTATAATATTATCCTTTTATCTACCATCAACCTATTTTTTGCAGCAATTATGCAATAAATCGAGACGGACGGAGCACAATAGTGGCCGGAACTCCAGGCCAGCAGTACGTTGATAACGTGTTTTTCAATCCGGACAACGATTACGAGATGTTAACGATAAATCGAACGCTGTAAGTACCATTTTATCTCCGTTAAAACACAGTTTTGTTGAGAGAATAAATATAGATATTCGACATGAGATTATTATCTGTTTGTGCTTGGTATAAACAGTATTTATTCTTACACAAAAAATTCCACAAAAAAGTGTACCTCGATATTGTTTTGTAAGAATGTATTGGTTACTTTGGACTGAATTCGTTGCATGCGTCGATGTATTTTTGAGGTCCAAATTTAAGAGTTGCATGGAGAGAATGATTATCAGAAACGAAAGTAGGTTTTGTAAACGGTGATCAATTTAGTCCTTGATGTTTCAATATAAAAGTTCATATTTTTTCATAAACTCCAATTCAGTACTTATTGGTCTCTAGATGTAAACTTCTCTGTTTTCTTTTTCTTTCATATAACTGGTTTGCATGTGCGTTTATTTCCGAAATTCAGCGTTATCTTGGAATGGCAATATAAGTAAGTACACGAGGTTGATTTTTATTTCGTGTGTCGAGTGCCATGCTTTTTCTGTCTCGATCTGCCTCCTCGTATGGAATGTAATCCGCTTCTTTTCAAAATCACTCGTCTATAGTTAGTTGTGCACTTGCTAACATTTTTTATTATATGAAGATAGTTGAAAAGAACTCAAAAAATGCAACAACATTTTAAAAATTCAATTTAATCTCTTAGCCAAGTTGATATGTGGAGATCGCACATCGACGCCAGACACAACTGGTGGGGATACAACGAGTCATTTGCAGTAAGTGGTAGAGTCAGAGATCATGAAGATTCACCAGAACTTCTTCAGGTGGATTATCAACCCTACCACATGGACAACACCACAGTACTCAATGGAAAATGTCCCCCAGCTTGGGACTTAGTTGGCAACACCTGCTACATTTATATCGGTGCCCCGATGGATTTCTTTAGCGCCAGAAGATTTTGTAGAGTGAGTATCAGTTTTTCAAGTTGCATCTTTACTCTCAAATACATAGTCTGGGTCTAACTAACCCAGTCAGAAATTGAATTGCAATTTTTTGAAAGTTTTTGATACAATTAGAAGTTTAATAAACCCGATATGAAATTTTTTAGATGGCCAACGCATCGATACCTTTCATCATGGGAGACTATCTCGAACTGTGGCGATTTTTACGTAAACAACAACAAGGATTCGATTATTCGGAACGAGTTTGGGTGCAGCAGTTGGACCGCATAGACCAGTGCACAATGTTCACTTATCAAACAATAGAAATAGATCACTGTAGCCAACCAAACCCGTTTGTTTGTGAGATAGGTAAATATTCGAATACAAATTGTGTTTTGTTTCAATAACATCTGGTCTAATCGTGTTTTGGACTATTTCTATTTCTAGATCCTAGAGTGCAAATCGACCCACTTTCTTGGAGGAAAGACGTGATCGCAGTTGGGGTCATAGGTGCAATCGGATTAACTCTTGCCTTGCTAGCAGCAGTCGCCGGACTTTGGATTTCAAAATCTAAAAAACGAAGAGTCGAACGTCTACAGAGGCGAAATTCGATCCGTCAGTCGTTACATTCTTTGAGATCAGTTGGCTCTACATCTGGTTTCACGGAACTTTCCTATCGTCGCAGACCACTTGCTGTAAGTGTCTCAAATTAATCCTGCAAATTGACTCTTATGTTTCTTTTCATGTAATAATAAAATCTGATCTATAACACTTACCATTTGAACCAAGAACTGTATTGTTTTACATTAATTCTAATAGCAAATACCAAGGAGGAAGGTGTTAAGGGTGCCTCCTATGCAGGTTAGAGATTCTGAATGCAAAAAAGCCTGCCTGTTCTGTGTTGAACTTGTTTTTAACCAAAGTGCCATTTTTTTATTCACCGAATCCAGATTGTTACGATTCACCAGTTTAAATATCTTTGCCTGCCGATGTTTAGGACACCATAGTGTAGAATGAAGAATGAAGAATACTGCAAATTAAAGGGACTATCCAGTGATGTTTAAACTGAAATCAAGATTTTAATGAAAATTAGACAGAAATTGTATTCTAAAAATGTTATTTGAAAAATTTCACAGGATAGACCCCGTAAAGATTCCTGCAAAAAATTTTAGTTAAATTTATTTTTCTTTTACTCGCTTGCTTTAACTCTCAAACGAAAACAAAAAATAAGCAATCTTTTTTTCTTATTCCAGGCCAAGCAATCCAACGACACCCTGAATTCTCGAACCCTCGACTACAAGAAGATGTCAGTGAACGGCGGCAGTCTTGACTCCATGGACAAATCGCAGCTCAACTCGTCTATGGAGGACAACCGCAGTTATGACGTATACGAAGCGCACAACCCTCATTACTCTCCCAGCGGCAGCGACTTCAAGAGTGTCGCGCACAAGTTCCAACTGGGCCAGAACGACAATCCAATTTTCGACCTGGCCTACCGGAACGAGGGCTTCCGTAACCACTCGACCTTCACGTCGCGCAACAACAGCACCTGGGCATCCGAGGCGAACAGCGAAGTTGCACCGGACGACACTCCTCGCATCCACACGATCGAGGACCACAGTTACACCAACGGCGTTGCAACCCTGCCTTTGGGTGCCAGCATGGGAGCTGCAGATTCAATAATGGAGCTCAAACGGGGCATCGAACCCGTGCCCGTTTACCCTCTGACTTATGAAAACAGTTACGTCACCGCGCCGCAGTCCCCCGGGTCTGAACCGGTTCCGGTTTACTTCAGTCCGTCGATGCCTCGCACGTTCGTCTATGACGACCGACCGAAAAGCGAGGCTCTGTTGGAAACCAACCTGGACGAGGAGAAACCTTTGCGCTCGAAAAGTGAGGTCCTTCTTGAGACCAACTTCGACGCCCTGCCGACGGAACCGACGGAGCTGTCGCAACTCTCCTCAGCTGCTAGGAGTAAGAGTCAGCCGCTTGAAACTGCAATGTAGTCAGCGATAGACAACATTTTCGATCCGACTTTTTTATCGGGTTAGGAGAGAATTGTACAGTTGTTTAGGTACAATAATTAATTATCCGTCCAATCACGTTAGATAATGCTTGTTAATCACTGCCTGACGGTGTGTAAACCGAGAGAATGCGTTTTGCAGACTGGAATTTATGAGGAACTCTGTTGACGTAGATCTTGATAGGATTTAGTCGAAGGTGTTTGTATAGATGAGTTTATGACTTCTAGGAGAACACTATCGCGTCTCCCCTTGGAAATTAAGTAGGGGGAGATCTTCATCCGTCGACGCAACCGAGGGAGGGCGCTTTTCCGCGCTTTATTAAGAGTTACCTCCTCCGGTTGTGCCGATGCGGCTTCGGTTAAGATTAATTGTCATTTCGATATGATCTCAAGAATTGCAAAGTACCATACTATAAAATATTTAATACAAAGTTAATTATTAATTGATATAGTTGAGTAATTGAATGAATATCAATTAATGAATTTATCTTCATTTTTGTATTTTTATATTGTAACTGTTTCACAAGAACACACGAACAAATTACGTAGGATAATTTTCTCGGTAGAATCAAGACATTGCGTTTTGCAAAAACCTAATCAAACATGTTTCAAGATCAGCGACGTGTAGTTGTTCGTTCTGACTCCAACGATCAGTGACTGACACTTTGTTTATGTTAATTATTGACGAAAATCTATGATCAAAATTAAAAATGAGATTGCATGCTTCGACAAATGAGAAATTATTTTTTTTGTTGTCTATGTTTGATGTAATTACAGTTGTCTCGAGTGAATATTATAAACACATGCGAGCGTCGTAAACAACTTTTTTTAGATGTTAATGTTGTATCAGATTGTTCTTAAGATCGTCCATTAGAATAATGTAAAGATTGATTGAAACGTAGCAATTTTTGCGAGCAAAATATATCGTATTATTATTACTTTGTAAATATACATTTCGAAGCGATTTATTGTATTTTGTATTTCTATATCGTTCCACGAAGAAAATTTATATATTGTAAATAAATGTTTTGTATTTTCATGATCAACATCCAAACTGTCTTACTTCATTACCCTCTCCCATGATTTTTTATTTTATACAGAATGCAGTAAAATTTTCAAGTACACATAAACTATGCATTTTTTTCATAATTAATGAACCAACCGGAAAATTCCAACTAGGTCATTAATTGCCATTGTTTTAATGATCGTTTGTACAGAAAAAAAATCATAAAAATTAAAACTTCCTTTCCGCTTCGTAGGACTCAAATTTCACAAGATTGAAATGACAAGTTTCCATATAAAACTACACGCCAGTGAACATTTAGAGTTCGCTCAGTGTACAATTTATTTTAATATCTTTTCAATCAGTTTTCTGAAACGCGTATTGCAAATACAATTAAATGTGACAATCGTCTCTGTGGCTTGTACCTACCGCAACGTTTGAAACTAAGTAGAAATAATGAAACTCGTTGTTGGCTCGATGATCGTTGTATGAACATATATACACACTCTCACGGTTCAATGGTTATAAAAGAGGTCGTCTTGCAAACCATACACTCATTTCCAGTAATACCGTTCTCCAGTGGACCGGTTCTCCATATCAAAATAGTGAGTACCAAAATGTGTTTACTATAAAGACATCTTTTTTTCATAAAGCAAGTCGCTCTCTGAACTCAAAATCGTTTGGAGACATTTAATTACATTCATATCAAGTTTTGTCTCGTTCTTTGCGGTTTTTTAATCGGTTAGACAACATATGTAAAACAGTAAGAGTGAATTCTAATAATTAATAATCACATTCTAAACTGATTTTCTTGGAGTAAAATTGACATTTTTAATTTTTAATTTGAAGGTGTATTTAAATAGGCAATATTTTTTCATACAATATTTTTGATACAAATTCCTGATTTTTTTAGGATTCAATCTTGAGAATTTTGGTTTTTTCGAAGATAATAAATTACAATAATCAATATGGAAAATAATTTCAAATTTTGTTGATTCTGATAAGTGAAAATGAATTGATAAAATTATGAGCGTCGAGTATTTTTAGTAAACAACAAAATTGCTATGATGTTGTGGATAAGTATTGAAGTAGACAACAACTTAAAACTCGGTTTGCGGCGGTGGAAAAGAAGACTTTTCCACGTCATCGCTTGAATTATTTATAAAGGCTATGATAAAAAAGTAAACATAAGAGAAAGCAATGACACGCATCTGTACGAATAGGTATCGCACAAATGAATTTTTTATATTGTTAGTATTTAAGGTCTTCAAGAAAGTTTTTTTTGCGTACGATATGGAATTGAGTTAATTTATAATTCGCTGCTCCGCAGAGGTCAGTTTCGTTATAGATGATGTATTAAAATGTAAAAAAATATGTAAATTATATCATTAGAAAGGCTTAGGAAAATGACAAATAATCTTTCACATTTAGAAAAATAGATCAAATGATTGGTTCTTGAGTTTTTGTAAGACAAACAAACCGACAAACAGACAGACATAGATTCATTTGTAAAGTAATAGTGAAATATCGTATGAGTAAAATGTAATTCATCATAATTTATGAAACCATTTTTTCAGGGATGAGGCGATTGTGGTTACTTTTTATTCTTCCAATGTGTTTCCAATACTGCCAGTCATTGGAAACAGTTTTCTCCTGGAAAGAATTGGATTTTCAATTTCCCAATGAGTCCATCAGAAATACATACATCGCCACTGGAGATTATATCCAAGAAAACAATCTTCCCAATGGCTTGAGCATTTGGAAGAATAAAATGTTTGTCACCGTACCAAGATGGAAAAAGGGAGTGCCTTCGAATTTGAATTATATCCTACTTGATAATGAAAATCGTAAGTCGGCTCACTTAATAAAAAAATTAGATCTCAAAGACATTGAAATCTTAGTTGAATTGATTAATGTAAAAAAATGTAAAGCGTGCATTGAAAAATTAAGTCAATAAACAATTTCACTTTTCAGAAAACAAATCACCAAAGTTGATTCCTTATCCTGATTTGGAATCGAATGACGTTCATAATCAATCAAATAACGTGATTGTAAGCATATTTAGAACAAGAGTTGATGCTTGTGATCGATTGTGGGGTCTCGATACAGGCGTGGAAGACATTCTGGGTAACTCGGAAACAGTGAGACCAGCACGACTTATCGTTATCGATTTGAAAACCGACAAAGTGAGGCATACCACTTGAATGCACAATTATCAAATGAATTCAGGACACAAATTTAACGACACCATAAAGAAAAATAACGAAGCAAATAACATTAAAAATGCGAATGAGAGAAGATCAATTGAATTAATAAATAATTAAAAGTATGATACAAGAAAGGCATGAAGAGTGAAAAAAGTTCTCCATTTGATTGAGATGTCGTTTAATTAAAAGTAACTTCATCATAGCATAAAAAATCATTGTATCAAAATCTTGATTTTGCAGATAATACGAACGTACGCTCTAAAAGAAACTGACAAAAAACCGGTATCCTTCTTTGCGAATATACTCGTTGATGTGGACAAGGACTCTTGCGACGAAGCCTTTGCTTACATTCCGGATTTCACGGGTTATGGTTTGGTAGTTTACAGTTGGGCTGAAAACAATTCTTGGAGAGTCCATCACAATTACTTCTACTTCGATCCTCTCCATGGTAAGGAGGAATTCAATCAACCGATTAACTTCAAATGAACTTTTGAATTTAAAAATCACAAATTACAATGTCATTTCAATTTCAGACAAGAAATTATTTTAATCAACCGAAAATCATTTTCACAATTGGGTACCCACGGGTACATTAATTTTCTACGAGCGATTAAAATTTTCGTTATCATTAATCATTATCATTAAATATTTCAGGCGATTACAATGTTAGCGGCGTGAATTTTCAATGGACAGACGGCGTTTTCGGGATGTCTTTGTCCAAAGTTCAACCGGATGGGACAACTCTGCTCTACTTCCATGCTATGTCCGGTATAACGGAATTTGCAGTGCCAACTTTTGTTTTGAAAAACGAGACGCTGGCTACGATAGTCAACAATGTCTTCTTCAGTGTAGTTGGCGATAAAGGACCTTTGAGTCAGGGCCCGACCACCCTTGTGGATTATAGAAACGACATTGCCTATTTCACTCAAATCAACAGACATGGAGTTGCTTGCTGGGACACTTCGGTTCCTCTCAGTCCTAACTCTTTTCGTAAGCAACCAAAATATGATTTTTTCTAATAAAAATTCCGGTTGTATTCTGAAAGATTTGAAAAATGAAGTACTTTTGAACATTAATTCACTTTTTAAAGTCTCATTTTTTGATAGAAATTGTTTATTTTCAAATGACTAAAAAAGTAAAATAATATTGTTATCTTTTGATTGTTTCTTTATTTCAGGTCTGGTGTTGGATGATAAAGAAAGACTGATCTTTCCTAATGACATGGATGTTGATGAAAGTTTGCAAAAATTGTACGTCCTGTCGAGCAACGTGCCAAAGTACCAGATAGAAAACTTGGACAAAACCCATGACAATTATGTGATAACATCAGCCTCGCTTAATGATCTGCGAAAGTTATGTAAATTTCACAAAGTTTGAAGAAGAACTGTTTTCTGTTGAGTTTTTGTAATTTTTATTGATAATTACATGAGCTTTACTTCGAATATTAATAAAACTGGTTGTAATAATAATTTCAGTCGAACACTGACTTCACGATCGTTTTACTATTTTAAACTCCCTTACTGAAAGTGCATTTCCCTCTTGAATTTCTAAGACGATACAAGTTGTTGACAAATTATGATTCAAATATTATTTTGCGCGAAAACTTTCTTTGAGATTTAAGACGATGCCGATGCTTTGAGAGCAGTTTAGTAGTTTCAAGCCGGAGCTTTCGAGGAAAAAAATTTTAATCCAAAAGCACCTCTAGTCTTCTTAAAAGTCTAGCAAACAAAGCATGGAAATTATCGAGGGAACTTTAATTTATGCATAACCACACTGGTAAACACTTCGATCCAACTATCTGAAATCCCTTCGTGATAATAGTGCATGTCTATAATGCAGCTTGAGCATTCTCAGAAACTGCAGAAGAAAGACAAAAGGGTTTGAAACTGCCTCGGCGGCTGGTTTTCACATTTGCATAAACGATTCGATATAAATTTTAATACTGAATACGATGAGCCACTTTGTTGGCTCATTCAATGACTTGGTTGGCGTGCTCAGCGACTTAACAACCAAAAGGACGTCGGGGTCAATTATGTTTCTTGACGCCACTCCTCATATTGGTAACTGCCTTCAAAGTTGAACTTGAAAACTCTTGAAATTTAAAAGAGAGAAAAAATTATTTTATCAAAAATGTAACTTGACTTTTTGTTACTTAAAGAAATTTTCTCTTGTTTAATTTTCAAGGTGTTTTTAATCTTGATCGACGATTTCATTGAAACTCACATTCTATCCAATATTACTTTCAGATGGATAGAAAATCTCGAAATTATAACGTCAGTGTTTTACATTTTTTAGAGTAATTTTTTAAAAGTGTAGAGAATAAAAAAATGATTTATCAGAATGTTTGAAAAATGGTTCGTTGAACAACTGTATGATTCTGTAAAAAATTTAATTACTTATTTTTAAATCACGTTTTAATTACAAAATATAATCTGTAAGTATAATAAGTGTTAAGACATTTTTACAGATCAATCACTCGTCGAACCGGTTGGTCTTTAATTTGTACGTTTTGTAATTCTTGTAAGGCAAGCAATGTAAGTTTGATGTGAGCCTTAGTCTGCGCGATTTGTTTTCGCAAATTTTCTATTTGTTTTTCCAAAAGTTTGATCCTTATATCAATTATATGTAAAGCTTCTTCTAAACTTAGTTCTACGAAATGTCCTAAACCAGCGTTTAACAATATCGTCGATGCATCGTCCACTTTTGCTTGAACAAAAATACTGTTCCCTAAATCAAGTTTTGTTTTAAATCCTTTTTCGTCCGCTTTCATGGTTTTCAGGGTGTTTATCATAGTTCGCAGTTGAATAAACTCGGCGACTTCTGATGTTTTGGTGTCAAGTTTCTTTTCATAAGTGGCCAAATCTCCTTTGAGAGTTTCATTGATGAAGTTTTCAAACTTCAGAATTTTTTGTTGTAGTTTTTTGTCCATCTTCACGTTTTTCTATAGACAAAAAAATAACTTTAGTACAACTTAATACATTATAAATAAATGTTCTTGTTTAACTGTGAATAATATTTTTTGAATGTTAAAAAATTATTCTCTTTAAAAATGATGTCCGCTGTGGAATGCCAAGCTTTGAATTTAAATGTTTGATTAAAAATTTGAAAAATTATGAACCGTTAATTTTTTTAGTTTACATTTTGAAATCTGATATTTTAGGTTATGCTTACAATAACATACCTTTGATTGTCGTAAAAAGATGAATGTAACAATTATAACTCGCGTAACATTGACTGCTTTATAGTTGAACCATCCTGGTCCTTGACGTTTCCTTCCAATTCAATTTATCGAAACGTCAATTCTTATACAGCATTGTTTAACATACAATTCGTAATAATGTTTTCAAAAGTTTAAAATGCAGACTGACATTTCGCACTTAGATAAATGATTGTAAATTGTCATTTTCTGACTTACCTACTCCAGATGATGAAGATTGCATTTATCTCCGCGCCAATCGTCGTTGGTGCGAATTTCGATTTCAAAGTTAAAACTACTATAAAATGTTATTGTAAAAGGAGATAAAAAAAAGAAAACTTGAATAGATTAGAAATAAATAAATCAAATCTTCAATGGAAGGAACTGTCACTCAACAAACAGAACAATGTAAAATCAAATGTAATCAAAATAAACTGTTTATATTTTTTAATTCTTGATGTGTGTACTGATTGTAATTACCTGATTTATTCAAATCGCATAGGATTGTCGAGAAATTAGAAAAAAGCTGGTGATAATGGTAAAATGACATAATGAATATGAATGTGTGAATCAGAAAAGTATACCGGTGACTTTTCCTATATGCTAAACTGCATAATAACTAAATTTTATTGTCGACGCAAACTGCAACTTCACGATGATATGAAACTCTACTTTTCTAGAATGGAGAGAATAGAATTTCAGACTCTACTGATAAGTCGTAAATCTGTTTTATCTTCTAGTTACTGATAAAAAGCGAGCAAATTTTCATTTCACTCATTGCTAAAAGATGCATTTTTAAGACTAATTCAAAACTTAATCAGAACATTGAAATTTGATTGAAATTGATTTTGTGATTGCAATTGAAAAGATAGAAAGGAATTATGATTAATAAGTCCAAATTTAAAAACATAAATGCAATTTTTAAAATTGGAAAAGTTGCAACAAAACAAAACGCGATGTTAACTAATCTGATTTCTGTAAACACTAAATCATATTTTTAAGTGAATTTCTTTTGTAAATTTAAAAATTGTAATGATGGATCTCCTCTAAAGAGGATCCTATATTATTATTATGCACATTAACCCAATTCTCAAAAAAGCAAAACGAGATAACTAGTTTCATACTTAAATTTGTGCAAAATTAGTCTTACATACAAACTCGTAACTTGGAGTAGTGATAAAAAGCATTCCGAAATCATATTGAGATTCTAAAAAGTTATCTGTTCCAATCGTCCCAATTATATAGAATTATCTGTCACAATTATTTCTATCAAAGTTATACGTAAGCGTACACACAAGTGTTGAAAGGAGGCAGTATCTTGCAGTCCTGACCTCGGTTGAATGGCGCTCACAAATTTCTGGTATTTTGATACTGCGGGATATCTGTAATAGCGAATATTTTTTTTTCTTTTAATTTTTTTTTCAGGTAGACCGGTTGGACAAGAGCGAAGCTCGAAGACTTTAGTATTTTTTTTTTTTTTTTTTTTGAAAAATTAACAACCGATATGCGAGATGTGCAAGATTAGTTATTGGACGCTTTAAATACACCATTTTGTTAAAATAAATAAAATAAATTATATTTAGACAACAGACGAGTCTAAAGAAGCAAAAACGAGAACTTTTTTTTGAAGCGAAAGCCTGTACCTTACGAGTTATTGAATTCAGAAAATTGCATTCAAATACGCACATAGCGGATGCAGAACAGTCTGTCATTAAGAAGAACCGGTTTTTTGAGTTACACGTCAGACATCGAGTTGCTCTGGCTTTCTGAAATTGGATGCAAGTAAAGAAGATAAGTCCGATAACAACATTTTTAAACAATGTTTTTTTTTCAAAGCTTACTTTCAAATTACAGAAATAGATTAAACGTTGTATGTCAAGTAGCGGTAATGTTGATGCAGCCTGTAATTACTGAAAACTCTTTAATGATAGGATTTCAAATACCTGCGACATTTCTCATTTAATCAACATAGTAGTTCATTGACACAACCATGTTTACAATTTTTACACAATTTGATCAATTTGACAGTTCGACGTTACAAGACTTAGGTGTAGAACAATTTGACTTAGACTAGTGAAAAAAATCGATACTCCGCAAAATATTTTGCATCAATTTTGTACAAAAAAAATATGGAAATGTTTAAACTCTGTTCGTCGCCTGTGGCAAGCGTGTGAGTACGTTGAACGTGTATATTGTTTGAATAACTCACGCATCTAAAAATGTTTGACCGAGGCTCCAAAACTTGTACGCAAATTACATGTTTTGCGTTTTCTTCAGGCTAACCGTTGATGAATGTGCCGAGACGAGTATCGACAATAAACGACTGTAACTCCGAGGGATACACTGGACAATGTACGCATGTAATCAGCAACTTTTTTTTTCTGCGAAATCTTAATATTTGATAAATAATCAGCACTCAGAATCCGACACTAGCCATCGCACGATAAGCAGATTGTCCGTTTGCTTTTTCATGTTCAAAGATATGTATGTCAAAATAAAAGAAAAACAAAAATTAAGAGTGTGCGAATTAACTGGATCCCTGGTGATTCCGATCCAATAACTCATGTTGTTGCAGGTAGCGTGTATCTTGAATCTTCGATCCTGCCGAATTACACGTTTTTTTCTTATTTAATATCTCGTGTTGTCTGTCGGTGCGGAGAGCCAACTATATACAATGTAATTGGCCACAATTTTTTTTGAACGGCCAATTTTCTCAAAGTATGTCATAGTTTTTTTATCGGCTCATTCGAGATACCTAATGGATGGCTTTTACAGTGTGCTTTCCTTTGAAACGAGTTTTTGCTCCTTATATATTTCTACTTCAAAAGATACTGAGAATTCATAGAGCAAAAAAAAAAGAAAAAGAAATAAGAAATAATTATCACAAGAGGAACTAATTGACTTTCTAGTAAAAAATTAGTAAAGGTGTAATAATGATTTAAAGATTTATCACTTCATACATATTCTACCTCCATCTTCATCGCCACGTGGCTCATGATAGATATATAAATATTGTAAGCCGCGAGGCTCGAAGTAATATGCTCAAAGCTTATGAATTGCCTACATTATGATATCAGAATCTGAATATCAAACGTTACTCAGGAGGCGCGTATCAACATTGGATACCAGCACCTTATTGAGAGGTTAACGAAATTGTTTTCGTTCTCGTCTCATAAATAATTTATATCACACTGGGCCGACTTGGAAGGCGAAAGTATTCTTACTAATTGATAAAAAGTATATACTTACCGAAAACGCCGTAAAAGGCAACTTTAGCATCGTTCATAAATGACCACATAAATATATCTTCGAATCATGATACCGGCGGGACAAAATTAGACCAGATGAAATTTTGAGGTATGAGCGAAGGATAACTGGGAAGGTCGATTCGGGATACTTTGTATATATCGACATCAAATCCATCACGATTCTGCTATCATACTTAAAACAAAATGCTCACTTAGTTGGGAGTGAGTCTTGTTGTACTTAATAAGCCCTTGATAACTCAATGTAATTACACCTGATCACATTATGATAGATATTAACATGAATAATGAAGCAAGCAAACGCAATGGCTCGCAATTATTGAAGGTTCGGGTTTCTTCAGTGTGCAATCAGCTTAAACGATTGTCGAAGATTCGCAATAAATCGAGAGGTGTGTTAAAAATCACGTCGTTGATCATTGAACCGATCTTTTAATCTCAATCTTTTGACGTTTTCTCAGGAGACGTTGCTAATTTTGTACTCCGCATTTTGTCTCTATTGAAAATCAAACGGTGCATTGCTGTCCAGTGTTGGATAGATCACCATTTGAAACAATGTAAAAGTGGATCTCATTTGGTGGTCTTATTATTCACTTCCTGTGAGCGGGTAAGAAACGAAAATTATCAGAATTTACATCAGAAAAAAGTATCTTGAGATATTATTCTCGGATACTCATTACGCTATAATACATGTTATAAAAAGTGTCCTTGAGACAAACGAAAGAAAGAGGCACAAATTACGCTCATATTAGTGATGTAAAATGGACACAACTGTTATAAAGATATAATCTGATATTTTCGTATTATTAGTTGGCTACCACTATACAATACTAAGCAATAAATTTATCAGGAATCGTGTAAAGAAGTAGGTCATAAATGTGCTTGGTATTGCCCATATAATGTATATAGGGAAAACTAGACAAAGTTGTCTACAAATAGACAAAATTGTCTTTTCAGAATTACAGCTTGAAATGTTGATTCTATTTTTTATGGGTCGGATTGAATTAATGAAATTAATTGTATAATAAAAAATATATAATAAAATGAACGTATTTGCAGCTGATTTTAAATAAGGAGTTTGTAGTAAGATGAAATTTTGTTATCGAGTCGAACTGTTTGAGTATCAGATAAGTCTTACAGACACAATTTCAAGTTATAAATAATGAGCGACGAGACGCCATGGGTGATTAGATTTTTGTTTGTCGAAATGCCGCTATCGCGTAAACTGAAGTACGTCAAGTTGACGGGAGCTGCGTTCGATCCGGCTCCGCCTTTTTGTCCGAAAGAATACGAAAAAATAAAGAATGGTTCAGTAGAAAGGGGCCTTCTACTCGAGATGTCAATTTTGCGCCCATAAAAAAAATGCCAGAAAAGAAAAACGACCGTAAAAAATAATGAAGTTTAAAATAAAAATGTTTTTTATGGAGATCATCTTATGATCTTTCAAGTATACCAAGACTATTTATAATAAGATTGTGGTTGTCTCAAAGGGAGCGGAGCATTTTCGCGCGCGGCATCTTGGTTTTACGACTCGCAGACGGGCGTATTCTTGAACGAGAATATTGATGCTTTTGCCCCTTTCCTCGCCGAACCCGCGTCTCACATACTTAACAAGGCTTTCTTTCTCTAAAACGCATTTCACACATTTTCGTTCTTCTCAATCTTCGAATACTCATTGTATAACAGACTAACAATTTAGTACGCCGGGATCATAAAAAAATGATGTATGGCATATTGAGGAATCAGAAGCAAATTCAAATGGTTTATACTTTCAGGTAACATTTTTTTATAACCTATAGGTTCATAATAAAATAATAAAAAAGTTTGCAATCATTTAAACGAGAAGGGTTCATGCTGAATAATGTTTTGTTGAAACACATCCGTAAGTGCATGTCATAAATTTATCTCGTATTTACCAATTCTTTTGTATATATAGCTATATAATATGATGGAGACACAACATACGTGCTTGATTGAACGTTCTGCTGAATGCGTTGCCTGATAGAAAATTAGAAAAAAATACAAGCAAAATGATATTTTAATAGCTTTTTTTCTGATATGACCAATCACTTTGAAAAACAACTGATTGGAGCAAAAAATAGTTAGGGCAAATGTCATCTTTTTGACGGTTAAATGTTCAAATGTTAAGGTGCGAACGTCAAAATTTTACTCAGTTCGTCAATGAAGTGAAGATTGTAGCAAATCCGTCATTCTGAAAAGAAAAAATGATATTTCTGAGTACAAAAAATTATTACTCAAGAATTTACATTTCTTGGACCGGATGGTGAATTTTGTAAAGTGATTTATTCAGACATCGCCTACTATTTAATCCTCTTTGTACTGTTGTTCCGTTATTACTTTTTATTAACATTTTTATTTTTATTTTATGTGTGGCGCTGACGAATGCGCAACTGCAGAAGAACACGTGGCGTCGCCAACGGAGCAGCCGCAGTAGATCACCTGGCGTCAACGTCTACGCAGGCGCAGTAGATCACGTAGCGCCACCGACTACGCATGCGCAGTAGAACACGTGGCGCCAATGATGATGACGTGGTCTCATAGAGTGCGCACGTGCAGTAGACACGTGGTGCAGTAGTACACGTGGCGCCACCAATCGCGCAGGCGCAGAAGAACACGTGGCGCCACTTGCCGCGCAGTTGCAGTAGGACATGTGACGCAATTGGCTGTGGACTGCAGGAGATACCGTTGTGCAGTTGCAAAAGGTAAAATCATTTTGATAATTTTAATAAATACTAATATTCTTACTCTCTTAAAAACACAGATTTATTTAAAAAACTCATTTTTTTCTAGATATTAAAATACATTTTTGGTTTCTTTTTGTTCCCGCACTTCATTATTATGACCAGAGTGTCGATATAAGTATTTTCCGGGATACAATTATTTAAAAAGGGGCACGAACTGCGAGTTAAGATAGGCAAAAGTCAGCGAAGTTTGATCTGCAAATTTTCTTTTTTTGTATTTTTCAACCGTTAAAATATAGTTCTTTCATATTGTTTAATTCTAAATCCTTTTCTTGCTTAACCAATCGTTTTTGAACTAAAATTAATTAAATTCTAAATCTTTTTTTTTTTTGCTTAACCAATCGTTTTTGAACTAAAATTAATACCAGTGATGCAAATAAATTTAATTTCTTGTAGTTTCAATTAATTGTAAAGTAATTTTTGAATAGTTTGATTAATTTGCATCTTCTTTAACAGTTGTTCGGGTTTCCATTCACATTTACGCTACAGATTGCAGTCAGTTGACTAGTCAACTGTCCGTCAGACACTCCAAGGGTGTATTTGGGAAGCCTAAACAAGTGTCGGCGTGAATAACTCTATCTATCATATAGTTTAATAAAATTTTTTGATTTACTCGAACGTATTTCAAATAGTACAAAGTGTTTTGCAAATCAAACATTCGTGGAAGTTTGCTCAGATTTTAGAAGTCCCTGTAATTTTTAATATAATAAAAACGGCATGAACATAGGCTAGAATGGAGGTGTTCTAACCATTTTTTTACATTAGTGCAAAAAGCTTATATTTTATATTTTATGGCGAGTACTTTGATCATATCATTCGATGGGGCAACTCACTTCAGCAAGGGGTGTGTAATTATAAAAATCGTACTAATTATAAATTCTAATCAACTATAAGAATCACTTTCTATGACACATCAAGAGGTGGCACGTCCAATGTGATTTTAGGAGTGGTGAAATACAGTGACTTTTGTTCCCCGCGTGCCGTAACTAAGGACCTGCAAAAAGAAGCCAATAATGTAACAATGAGTAGAAAAATGTCCAAATATGCAAATAAGATTTAGTCCAACATTAAGTCATTCTTATATTTTTGTTCAATGTAATCTCAGCTGCTAAAAACGTCTGGATTGAACGAATTGAATGTTGTTGTTGACCTCGTGCAGAACATTGAAACTTGAATTTTAAGATTTTCTCTAACAATGCCCAAGCAGGTGCAAAGACTTGTGTTCTTAACAAAATGCATAGAATACAACCCATTATTAGAATGCAAGCAGTTTTGAATATGAAACCATATGCAAAAATGCATTTTTTTCAATTTAGAACAATCATATTCATCGGTTTTACTATGCTTGACTTGGACTAAAACATATTTAGAAATGCTATACCCTGAACCCTAACAATTTTGTTTATCAACTTATCTCTTCAAACATAACATTTACTTTTTCTTTCTATCTTAGTCAGAATAATTAAACAGACTTGATTTATTACAATTAATGAAAGTAATTCATTGTCGATAAGTTTCTAGCAAACAAATAAGAAAGTTATATTTACGATATAGTAAAAAAGATGGCACTTTGTTTTTTTATTTCGATCACTTTTTCTAATCTTGTGTTTAAAATTTTTCAGATTTCTGCCTTATATCAGCGCCAACAAGTTAAACTGTGCATCAAATTCAACGTTCCTGGGGTTACCTTAAATTGAGTTGATGTTCAATCGGCGAACGAAAAATTGAAGCAGGCCGTTTTTATTTTCAAAAGGAAAAAAAGATCTTTCAACACTGCAATCAAAATGTGAGTAAATGATGCAATATAATGGCGCTACATAGGTTAAGGGTTAAATACAACGAGTTGATGCGCATCTAATTCAGACTCGTTTAAGATAAGGTAGCTGATCAAGATCTGATTATGCAAATAAGCCAACTTGACGAGAACCCCTTGAAAACGGTATTTCATCCACTACTCGAATGCTATTATACCGTACAGCCCATTCCATGAAATTTAAAAGACCGTATTGTCAACAGATTATAAAGTGCTCCAACTTTCAATACAACAATTTATACACACATGCATTATTTCCATAGACAGACATACAACCAAAATTCATTTTTAGCCTTACAGCCAACAGATTTTTTTTTCTTCCGTTTCAAATTTCAACAGGATAGTACTTATTTGCAACCCTACTTTTCGTTCGCAAAATGTCCTCGCCTTTCTGAAACAATTATTTTGGATTGAAAACTAACTCATTCTTGTGTTTCGTGCAGCAATTTTGGGTTGATCTATGGAATGGACTTACTGAATGTAGTAGCAAATAATAGTTTCCATGAAAAAGCGTGTATCAAGCTAAGATCTCACCCCTTCAATTGCATTAACCCATCACGATTTTGGTAGCAAGCGCTTTGCAACCAACGACAAACAATCGAAGATAGAAATCAGTCGATCTCCTCCCCCATGCATCCTCTCTGCCTCTGACAGTTTTAAACCATCCTAGTACAAACCGTTCAACATATAGTAAGCTCCACCCCCAGGCTGGCGTAAAATCCTTCCATTTGAACATACACCTGTACTTTACATGCGCCTGCGTCATAACCAGAGCGAGAGACAGAGAACAAGCGGTTCTGTCTACCCACCCCAAATAGATTCCAACCTGGTAGCACCACTACTAGACCAAAAACAACAATTCCTCTTCCTCGGAAAACTTGAAATCAGTGTCCTGGGAACTTATCCCTAATTGAAGCGAAAAATGTTTTGCTTTGTTGCTGGTTCCAGAAAGTTGGTCTCCCTCTCCTTGCAAAAACATCCTCCGACGCGCCACGTATCCGCCCAGTTGCTCCACACCATGATCCCCTCCAGCGTGTCTTGCGCCCTTCTCGTTGTGAGATGCCCCTTCCTGGTAGCAAAGTGGTGCTGTCCTTAGTTCGGTGGTTTGCAAAACGTTCGTGCCTCTCTGTCTATCGCTCGTGCTTTCGCGTCTCCCACCCGAGTCGAGTGTCAGCAAGGCAGCATTCGCGATAATACAGCGTGCGTGCATTCGGTTCATGTGCGAGGCGCTACCAACGGAACCGCAGTTAGTTACGTACCGCACAACAGACGAGCGCACAGCGACGGCGCGCTGCTGCTGCTGCTCACGTGTACTGCCAGGCTCCTCTTACTTGGTTCGCGAACTGTGCCCTGGTCTCACACCAGCGAATCCTCCTGGTACCCGATCTTCTTGGTGTCTTCTACCTAGTGAAAACTGTCTGTTGCTAGTGCTCCAAAGCTCGACCAGTTGGTTGGTGAAGTTTCGCGAATTCGTGTCACTCTGTCTCGTACACTGCTTATGCGAAAATCGTGATTCGCCGACAGCAGGTTCAAGTCTCGTTGCAAACTACAACGTAGTTCAAAGGTGAGTGCTGTTTCGGAGCAGTCTAAGGTTCAAAACTTTGCTCCAATGGAACACACTTTTGTGTTAGTTTACTTTATAGTTTAGTTTGACTTTGTTTTGTTTGTTTGTTTGAAAAAGACGGGTTTTAATTAAACGGTTATATACTGTCCGGTGGTACATGATAAATCGCAAAGCTCCAGCTACGACAGAGAGACTGAAACGTCATACGACCTGTGGGCATATGTAGAAACTTGATTATAATTTTGGTTCTCTTGTTGTGTCAATGCTGCAATGATCGGAGATTCAAGTTTGGTGGTGTTTTTCCATCCCCGAGTTGTTTTGCCTTTTTTGACTGCAGGTAAAAAATAATATACGATTCGAGTGAAACGCGCGCTACTGCAGTCACGTGCGCAAGAGAGACGACCGATCGAAGTCGCACTAGAAAGAATGCTCGAGCGAGAGAAGCTTGCCGCGTGACAGAGACACCAACAGTCAGTGCATTTGGCGCGTAACAACTTTGTTAAACATATTAGGGTAATGCGGCAGTGAGACGAAGAGAGCAGATAGTCGCGCTTAGTGGTGGAAGCGAGTTTCCGGGGGCGGGAACTTCCTTTCTGATTGTATGCAATGTATGTGCACTTACTTGCAAACGTATAAGTTACTTTTAAACGCCGCGTGCCAAATCAAACGAAGATTGTCAAGATGTGTCGAGTTACGAGTCCGGACATTGTCTCTTTTTTTTTTCATTTTTTTTTCGCACTTTTGGAAAATAATTTCGTAATTGGCGGTATCATCTATTTGCGTGCAGCATCAGATGATAGCATGTCGCTATAGATTAGCTCAGAGATTGGTATGTTCTTTTTTTGTTTGAACTATAATAAAAAAATTCTATCAAAAAGGATCACGAATGACGAGAGAATTATTTTTTAATTTTTGTTTTTGTTCATTTTTTTAATGTCGAGTACTTGACAACGGATAAAAATCAATATGACTGTTATTTAATTAGCTTTTGGCATTCGGATGTCATTTCTTGTAATTGAAATTCCGAAATGTAAGACGAAAAAAATGAATAATCAACGATATTATAGTTCAAAAGGGATTTCAGGTTCTTTTTCAGAAATAATTAACCGGGTGTATTGGGATTCAAACACGTTCTTTCGTGCGACCCACTTGGGGTCGGTTAGGTTGCTGATTTTAGGTGCACCGGTTTTGGTTGCCTTGTTTCAATTTTAGCCGCGTTTGCTCATGTAAATAATCCTAATTACGCACAAATAATTTGTACGGCTTTTCGCCGGCACTTTCTCTGAGCTGCAGCTTTTTTTGCGGTGATAATTTTAATTGTGATTGAAGTGCAGTTAAAATACAATGCACGCACGAGAAGGAGAACAAGTTTTGATTATAATGTAATATCATTTAAGTCTCAATTAAGTAACTTGATCATTCGAAGTAATTATGATTCGATAAGTATGACAAAAAATTGCAATTGGAAGAAAGTATCTCTCGGACAAGAAACGTTACAGTAAACTTTATAATAAACAAAAATAAATAATAATCTTACCCAAAAATGTGTGCGAATGATTTCTAAAGTATGTATCGTTAATTTTTATAACAAATATAAACAATATTGTTGCAAGTTTTGTTGTTAAAATTATCAACTGAAAATTATTCAGTTTTTGAAATTGAATTCAACGAAGTTGAACGCGCATGAGAAGTAACAAATTTGTCTGCAATTCAAACTTGTTGATGTTTTTTTCAGAATTTAAATGTTTACGTCTCACGTTAATAACATATACAAGTTAAACCTATGAATGTTTCACGAACTTGACACATGAATTTGAATGCCAAAACTTGTATAAAAATAATGCACGCTTGGCATTGATTCAGTGTAGTACGATTGTCTGTTCCAATACATTATAAATATCAATGAGTCGATACCAACTGTTACACTAAGTCTTGTGCGACAACATTGTATAGTCACATGTAATCATCTGTACTTCAAGCCGGATCGATCTTATGGCAGATAGAGTGAATGTATTATTCATTCTTACTTTGAAAAATCCAGATTCTTTACGATTGATTAGGAGTTGTTTAAAAAATGATAATTTTATTTGAGCTACACGTCTAATCAAATTCAACTCATTCTTTGTACGAATGAAAAATGTATTGAATTCGATAATTTTTCACTGGTTTGTCGTAAAAAAACTTTCAAGTATAACTTTTCCACTACGTTTAATTCTAAACGTTGCTAAATAGAACTAAAAAAACATTGAAAACTAAACAATATAGCAAGCAACTATAATGAGTACTTTGCATTGTAAAAATTAATCTTGAAGGTAAACAATTGAATTCATTGATCAGCAAAAAAAGAATCTCACGTTTTATATTAAGACAGTTTACTTAAGCTTTAGGTATATACATAAGATATTTATTTGATAGTGTTCGATAGTAATCACTAACAAATGATTGAATAAGAATAAGCTCTTTTCTTTATTTTGGTTTAATTACACTCGTAAATTTTGTATGTCTGATTTTTGTTCCAGCGTGAACGCAAATGACAAAGATGTTTGAGATCAAGTTGTAACAGAAAATGTCGGTGCCATGATAAAATATGTGATTTTGAATTGCAAAAAATGACGAAGATGGTAATAAACAGTTTTTTGAGAGTAACAAATAAAAAGTAGTAAATAAATTAAGGAATATTGACTTCGTTACACTCCGTATGTGAAACTGTCCAGTTTAAAATGAAACTCGTGAAAATGTATTTCAAATCTAATTGTTGTTGTTATGAAACGAAATTGATTATTTTTGAAGCCCAAAGCAATAAGCAGTTAATTCTTATTTCTGACAAAATTAATGTAGCCATGCCAACTCAATACTAATCGAATTTCTATTTTCTATGATAGACAAACCCTGCTCTTGTATTATGTTTTTTACACTTCAATAAGTTCACGAACTTTGCAATTTCAGAAACGGTGTGTAACGTACTTATATTTAATCAAAGAGTCAAGATAAATTCAAAAGGATGTTCAAGTTTGGATATATTTTATAATCTACGCTTCTTTGAAATACTGACGAGAGAAGAATCTTAATGACAGTCTTTCTCACAAATGGCTGATATTTTGTACAAAACTTTTTACTGTACACTGTGCGACTCAAAAGACAATCTACAAACAACGTATTTTTTCAACTTTTTTTCTGAAATATAAAAAAATGGATTTAGATTATTATTCAAACAAAAAATGTTCAATTTTAAATTCACTTTATGTTGCAAAAACGTAACACTCTTAAGATGATTGTTATAATATTGCTACAACAATTGAAATGTTTTTTTTGTTTCTTTTTTCAGTAACAAGCATCATTGGTCTGATATGCAAATGTTTTAACCTCTAGTTATTAAACAAAAATGAACGAAGACATGCTTTACCTTCAAAATACTCCCAGGAAAGGGAAATCGGACATTCCAGCAACAAACGAGGAATCGAAGGAGAAGAAACAACGATATTGTCAATTGTGTTCGGCTCACAAAAAATACATTGCAGTCAAAAATCATAGTCGTTATTGTAGGTATATGAATGAGATCAGGGCAGGCTCACACTGGTGTGAAAGATGCGAGGTTGTTCTCAACAAACGGCACAAAACAGCTGATTCGATTAAAACAAAACGGAACCGAGAAAAGGATGCAGTCAAAAAACTCAACCTCCATGTGGACGAAGTTTGTATTTCATATTTCAAACTTATATTTCATATTTTCATAATTTTCAATGTCATTATTTTCATTGCGTTCGATGTCGTTTCAGGTACCACCAAGTAAAATTACGAACGACGATACCTTATTTGCCTGCAAAATATTTTTAAGAAAAATTTCTAAGGTAACACTCGAGATTCTATTGGGATTTTGTTTTTTTTTTATTTGTATAGAACATCAGTTTGAAACGATTGCCATAATTGCAGATGCAACATTTTGGAAAAGATAAGAAGGAGCTTGCACAAAAAATAATAGATAACACATTAGAAAATGGCAAACGAGACCACAGTATAATGGTGAATATCATTATTCAAAACTGAAACATCGACTCAACAGTTTTTGCAATGAAAATCATTTCGTACGATTTAAACGTTATTTCGATCTTGTCTCTTGAAATTCATTGATGGACACAGTTAAAATAGTTGCATTCAACTTTTTCACATTGTATATTAGGTTTGGACGGGTGCAATCAGGAATAAAATGATCCCGAAAATATTAAGTTCAGAAATGGTGAGACATTTGAATCAACAGAGACACAATTATTTCATGAATGACAGCGAGGTGAGTCAGGATAATTCAATCACAAATAGACTCGTAACCTCATGGTTGCATTTTATTTTTTTCAGTCTCGTTATTTTACTCTCGAACTTTTGTTAGTTAAAATGTTATTGTTTAAGATAACGTTAACTTGGATCAAGTACAATTTAACTAGAAACATTGGTTTTAAACGTATGAAATTGTTTCCATTGCAATATTTAATGCTATCAAATGTCGATCAATGAGGGCATAAAAAATGTTCTTCTGTTAACAGTTGAGCTCTGATAATAGTCGCGATGGGGAGAGTCTACATCAGGATTACGACAAAATGTCAAGAAGCGACACATCCGAGAGCTTTTTAGTGAGTTCATGATGTCGTATTATTAATGGTACTATTTTTGCATGTTATAACAAAAATGTTAATTTTAGCAATGGAAGACTGAAAGAGAAATGGAGACATCCACGTCCGAGTTTGCAGAAAAGCAGTCAGAAAAAGTTGCTAATGATAAAGATAAAACCGCAATGGTAATTATAACTTCGTACTTGGCAATCCATTCTTAATCTACTTACTTTATTATTTCTTCACCGATCGTAATTATTATTATACTTTTCATCGCGCCATTAAAAAATTTAACATTTAGATTTTGAAAATGGTCGCTTACAATTTTTGTATTAAAAACTTAGTGAAATGTTTTTCGTTGAAATTTTAGTTTGTAGATATTATGTCAGTCGCGATAATTATTAACCGTTAACACGATAACTCGGTTGTCCTACTTAACCGATTTCTAAGATGATTTATAATCTATTCATTAAGATGTAGTAGAAGAACTTTGCGCGGATCATTGCTGAAATTGGTTCATAAAAATAGACGAAATAAACCGATCTTAAGGATAGAAAAAATGGAACAAAAATTGTAAGTCCGTTATCGAGTAGAAAACAACATTTTCTTACTTTATTTATTTTCCTTCAACTGAACGAGAATAAGTTTACATTTTTATAACGCACTTAATAAACATCGGATTTCATGACTTACAGTTACTGATAACCGACGAAGAGATGGAAACTTCTGCATTAGGAATAACGAAAACACTGTCTGAAAGTGTAGTTAGTGATAAAGATAAAATTACAATGGTAAGTTGATTCAAACAATTGTATCATGTTTAAAAATGTTGGGTTATTAATAGGATGACATTTGTCATGTTGCAGTTTCCCAACGGCGGTTCGAGTACTTGGACACCACCCTTACCGGCTCTCTTTCCAAGTCCTGGGAGAAGTGTCGACCCGTTGAAAAAGTCTGCCTCGCTGTCGAGTCCTGAGGCGACGTCGGACAAGCTCAATAGTAAGTGTAATAATAAAATACAGAAAAATGAAATTCGCTTCGGCATGAGAGTGATTAAAAGTTAGAAAGCCATGAAATAGTGATCTCTTCGGAAAGTTCATCTGGGACCGAAAGAGTTGGCAAAGTTAATAGTAGCTCTGAGAACAAAAAGAGGTATAAATAATAATTACAGGCTTGCACACAGTTTAATGGGACATAAAGAAATGAGACCTATCAAATGTGTGCATTAATTGTAACGGTGCCGAAATGAATTTTTGGTTTCCGTCATAACTCAATACCGATAACGCGATTCTCATAAAACGAGACCTTCTAATTATGCTTCTAATGATATTCAAACGGCATAAAATCCTAGTCGCAGTCATAGCAAAAACAAAAGTTGGCATTCAAGAGAATCGTCGTAAAAGATTATTGCACGTTTACCGCGCCACATGTATGCATGCGTTCAAGCGCTTTTTCATGTCTATCTTATTCTCCCTCGGTTCCGTCATAAAACGTCCCCGTTTAATGCCCGCTGCATAAATTCCAGCATAAATGCAACGTTGTTCATTGGAGTCGTCTCCGTCTTTATTCGTCAAACCGTCATCCACGAATTGATTTAATGCATTTTATCGCCAAGTCGTATTTCGTCAGCGCCATTCAAATTAATAGGCAGCTAGAGAAAAATGTCTGCAAAGTATCTTACGCCGTAGCGTCAAAATGAATCACACAGCTAATAGAAGACGTATTTTAATCCGGAGTTAAAATGTTTAAAACTTTGCGTGAACAATTTGTATTTGCTCCCAAAGAACCCTTCAATGAAACCGAAGCTACGCCAGAGCCCAACAACCCGACCAACGTTAACCCTGATTTTACGATGTTGCACATTGGTCGACCAACCATTTGAGCCTTGCTAATATAATACCAACTTATAACCTAAGCCGAAATGTAAAAGCACGATTTTCGCTTTACGAGCAGGTTCGTTTTTAATAGTTATTGTCACTTTGCTCGCATTGGACAAAATAGTTCGTATATCATCGACATTCATGGAAATCTATTAAATGTAGATTTATTAGCCAAGTTCGCTGAACGTCGTAAAAATATGAAGTCAACAGCCAGGTCCACTCCCACAAAAAACTCTACAAAGAAGTTCGTTTTTAAAAAAATTTCTCCACGAAATTTTGGTCGACGAATTTAAATTTAGAAAATTACTACCCAAGATTTTATCAACAACTTCAACAGCAGCGTAGCCTTTAACCCATTTTTTGCCGAACATTGCAAAAATGAATTTTAAAGTTAACGTCGAAAATTTTATAGTTAGCGTTTGATAGATTTACTTTTTCAACGTACTTTTATTTTATAAGTTTAAATAAAAGCTTCCACAACATATTTTTTTTAATTTAAGTTGATATAACAAGGTGCGTTGCCAAGGTCGATTCCATCCCCCGGTGCAGCACCCTCGCACTTTCGGAGCCCATGCAAGAAAGAAACAAGCAAACAAAAATGTAAACAAAACTGGGCGCCAGACCATATTTTAACGAATGGACAAACTAGTTCAGTCAATCTGGCGTAAAATAAATCATGTTGCGGAAGCAATTACTCAGTGGATTTTTTTTGTTTTATTCGATAGAGAATAGTGTCAGCAAGCTACCTGCCAAACCCCCCGTCGCTAAAACTCAAAAAAATTTTGAATTGCGTTTTTCTCGGAATCTATGCATCTGGCAGAAATGTTTGTTTGAAAAAAAAATGTTAAGAATGATGCAATGTACGATTTGTGCCATTGGTGCGATGTTGTACAACAAGAAATGCTCACTGTAGGTGGCGCCAAGGGAACAAAAAATGTGTTTTTCTACTTTTTTGCCTAGAAAAATATTATTTTTCGGCAAAAATGTAAATGTAAAAGTTGTTCTTTATAATTTTATGACAAAACAAAACAAAAACCAAAAAATCAAGATCGTTGTTTTGTTTTTGATTTTTTGGTTTTTGTTTTGTTTCTGATTTTTCGAGAAACGTACCGCTAGCTCTACGAGCCTACGCAGCGCTACGTTGAACACTATAACTTTAGAACGGTAAGGTGTATGAAAAAATTATTTAAATAAAAATTGTTCATAAAATTATAAAGAACAACTTTCACATTTACATTTTTGCCGAAAAATAATATTTTTCTAGGCAAAAAAGTAGAAAAACACATTTTTTGTTCCCTTGGCGCCACCTACCGTGAGCATTTCTTGTTGTACAACATCGCACCAATGGCACAAATCGTACATTGCATCATTCTCAACATTTTTTTTAAATAAACATTTCTGCCAGATGCATAGATTCCGAGAAAAACGCAATTCAAAATTTTTTTGAGTTTTAGCGACGGGGGGTTTGGCAGGTAGCTTGCTGACACTATTCTCTATCGAATAAAACAACAAAAATCCACTGAGTAATTGCTTCCGCAATGTTTGCCAGATTGACTGAACTATAACGGGACCGGGAAACTCAGTGCATGGGTCCTCGGCTCTTTTCGTGGACTTGAAGTTACTTAATAAAACAAAACTTACCCAGAAATAAGAAAAGGAAAAGCAACTCGCAAAGTAAAAGAAAATAAACTTGGGCAGAAAAGAAAAAGAAAGAGTACCCAAGGACAGGGGCATTAAATGAAATTGCTAATTGAGGTTGAAACTAAAAAAGGTACATTTATTGTCCTTGCACCCCTAGTGGGTGAATACTGTTGAAATTACATGTTGAGTCTAGTGCTCCTTGAAACAAAGGAAACAGCAGAAAGTGAACAAATGAAATACCATTGTTGGCTTGAGTGAGAAAGAGAGAGACTCGAGGGATCATGGTGGCGGCATCGTCAGATGGACGAGCCGGTCGTGGGCAAAATTGAGACGCCACCTAAAGGGCGACGTCATCGCATAAGGGAAAGCCCTGGACGAGCACCGAAGAAACGGTACACCTACTTGCGGCCGGGGTCTGCGGCCCCGGTATTGATGCTCGGCAGATACGCCGCCACCCCGCGGCGCTCTCCCCAGGATTTAGGCGGTCATCCTTCTGTGTCGTTCAGCGGGCATGAAAACAGGATGACTCTTAGGGTCTCGTCGGTGGCACTTGCCAGGCTCTTCGGGGCCTGGTTAAAGAACGCGGCGCGAGACTTACTTTTAGCGAAGAACGTGAGCGCGAGCGAAAACAAAAAAATGGCGTGATGGTTGTTATTGCGCTTGTAGACGGAATGGCAAATCGCAACGCGGCTTGCCAAAAAGATTGGAGGCAACGGCTGGCGCGCATGCGTGGAACTATTGATTTTTCAATCGATCAATAGGTAAAGATCCGCGCGTGCTGGTCCGCCGGCCCAAAGGTGACGAGGAATTAATACCTCGTTACATTGAACTAGTTTAATCTATAGCTGAGTCTAAGAAATAAGAAACCAATATTTCAAAAAGGTGCACTTATGCAGCAGTGACAAAATGAATGGGTTCACTGTGCTCTGTTCTGATTATAATTTCACTTTTCTCCTAATCATAAAAATAAAAGCATAAATAGCTTTGAATCATAAATTAATCATCACTAAACTATTGAGCACGGACTCCAAATTTGGTATTCGTTCTGAACTATTTTTGCGTTAGTTTTTAACCTTTATATTCAACTCTGTATCATTAAACTCCTATTTTTCATTTCTTAAGCGTCCTCACCTTTAACTTCGTTTTGCTTATTGCATTTTTCATCGTTTCATTCATAATAATCAAAACTGTCGAGCTATTTGCAAAATTTTATCGGAAATATAAGGACGTATTTCCACCAAACCGTTCGTTTAAATTTTGGTTTTTTTTTAATTGTATAAATCTGATTTTAGTTTCTGAGTGTGCATTTGTTTACAATATACTTAAATATAAAACAGTAACAATTTTCACCGAGGAAAAATTTCATCAAAACTTGCAAGACAGGCAACGCGAATATCTAAGTGAGTAAACGGCTACTCTGTCCACTCGGTTCCTACGTTCCTGGAACTTTCATACATGAAATGAAAATTACAGTGATTATAAATACGGTTTTCTCTATAAAACTGAGTTTCCGTGCTATTCCTGAATATTAAGGTTGATGTCATAATTAAGAAGTTACCCGGGTTCTCATGTAACAATGAAGATGTTTTATGCACAAATAATTTTTTATTCGATAAAATGTTAACACCGAGGTATATAGTTACTATGTGTCAGTCCTCTACAGCTTAATATTTTAAAATTTGTTTGAGAATGACGGAACGAAAAAGTGCAGTCTTACGGTATGATAATTTTTGCTGTCAAATTTTGTTGTCAAAACGTGTTGACGAAATTTGTTTATGTCTAGAAGCAAGAAAATAAATTCTGTTTTGTCGGAGATGAGTCAATGAAGTACGGCACTTTATAAATGGGAAAATTAAACGTTGAATACTTCAAATAACTTTTGATATCATTAATCGTTTTCAGAGTTTTTTGTAACTCATAAACTCATAAATTTTACGCGAAAAACACTTCTGAAAAAATTATCAATAATAGCTATTAGAACTTTTGCGATAAATGTTGCGATAGAGGTTTTAGCGCAAACTTGTTATCCATTTTTTGAAAACCTTAAAATTGTAAAAACCAGTTTTTCAGCGAAAATTATTGTTTAAAAAATTTTTTTGACCTCAATTACGTCAACAATTGGCTAAGGCTACCTTTTATTCAATGTATCTATGATAATTTCAATGTTGAAAACTGATTTTTATTGTTTGGGTCTATTATCATCAATTTCGTGCGAGGTCATTGAATTAGATCTCATTGTTTATATCGTTTAATTACAAAATAAAATTGTATGCAGCTCATAAAAAAATGCATTTATTGTCTTAGAATAACTCATTTCAATTAGCGAAGATTTAAGTTTCACATTTTTCAAGGTGTCGTACCCTCTGAATATGGAAAGCATATCCGCGCACTAGAACTGCAAATCAAATTAATTACGTTAATCGTCCAATTTATAGTACATTTAGCGTAAAGTTGAATGGATGCTACATTATTGCTGTGATGCATGATTTTCTGGCGCAACCGAGGCATTTCAGAAATAGACATATTTTTTTTATTATGAACGTGTGAGCGTCTATGTTCGCTACTCGTGCACCGAATTACTGCTTTTTCTTCATAACTTTTGTATAATGAGCTGCTTTTTTTTACTGTTCCAAAGCAGAAGAACACCATCGTTTCAGAAATAGTAACTGATGCAACAGAAAACGTACACCAGCTATACGCGCGATGAAATTCCTTGTGGCTGGATAAACAAGTAGCGGTTTAAGCTCTATTATGTTGAGAATTAATCGTCCAATGTAACTACCGATTTTACAGAAAGAAATGAAAACTTACTGCCTGATTACCGACAACTTGTGCTGCCGAATGTCTTTTGAAACTTAAACTTGTTCCAATTTTTTTTAACCACAATTAAATAACTGAGGATTGCGTTTTTTTGTATTTAACAATGTTCTTTTTCTGTACAAAAGTTGCCTTGAAAGAAGTAAGGTCGAACAATTTTATTTCACACAAAAAACATAACTATATAAAATTTGTTCGAATATATCAATGCAAAAGGTCCTTAAAAGTTTTGAGCAACACTGAAAAATTAATTACTACAAAAAAAGTAATTGTTATTGCAAAACATTGACTGTAAATCGTCTATTATTGAACATGTATGACACAAATCCATGGAATGTCATTGTGATAAACATGTTTTAATGTTTTAACACAGAAGTACAAACAAACAACTATTTTTTCCCAATAACAATTGACTTGTAATCAAAAAACTGTAATTCCTTGGTATTATTCAGATAAACATTGTATAATCTTATTTTATCTTATCTTCCAAGTCTTATATAATGTGTAATATATAAAAGTCAATCTATGTTTGTTTGTTTATTTGTTCGTTGAAAGTTCGTGCGTTTATAACTTTGAAACGATAGGTTTTAAATTAGTGGGAAAACTGCGGGCTTTTACAACTGTGGGCTGTGGATGTGGCTGGGGAAGTGGGAAAAACCACACTTAACCTACCCTTAACCCCTATCCGTGAATAATTCATCGTTTCCGTTTCTTCAAATATAATATCACTTTGATTTTTAGTAACAATACAATATTTTGAAAATAATAACTCAAGCCCGATCATTTAAAGTGATCTGGAATAAATATAGTAATGAGTTAAACTGTTTAAATTCAGTAGGAAAACAATCTAGACCAAAACAAATGAAGCAATCCATAACAGAAAAAATGGAACTATTAACTAAAAAACCAGGAAAACATGATTGAATATTTTCAAATCTATTTCCATTCGGTTTTTTCTTCCACCTTGTTTTCCTTTGTTTTGTTGAGTATGTTCTTCTTCGGTTTTGCTGTTGTATATATCTTTTTTGTTTTTCTGTTTTTAAGCGATAAAAATTACTACAAAAACATTTAGTCACTTATAATACTTTATCGATATATGACCAATAGAAAGTTAATATATTATGACATAATATATTGTCTGTATGGACACAGTCTGTATATCAAACTTTTTCTAGACAACTTTTAGATTCTTTCATTCTTGCAAACATTTATGGCATGCTTGTAATAATGAAAACAAGATGTGAAAGCACAGTCGGTCCTAAAGAGAGCATGCTTATAGCGGCTTATTTTAACACCGTCATTTCTTATTATGCGCACTTCGGGGATCGAGACTTGTCGACGTTATGGGTACGCGATCCGCACCGACGTGCTATGCAGCAAACAATGAGCTGTAAAAGCGTGTTCCGCTTGAACCGTACGTTTTCTTAGAAGTTCATCACCGATCGGTTTATGGATCTGCGCCAAAATTGTCGATAAGTTTTTGGTTTTCACGAATCAAATGCAAGTGCCAAGTCCATTTTTAAACTCCAATATAAAGAGACATTATTTATAAACAACAAAGTGTTCGAAGAATATACGATATGGCATTATATTGAGTTGTACGTGAGTGCAGGCCTGCTGATTATAAACATCTATGATGAGTTGGGTGAGAGAAACGGGAATGCGATACGTATTACACGGCAATCGATCTGCGCAGAAAAAGAAAAGTATAGCATGTCGTAAATCTTGCAAATGCACGAATAACATGTGAAATGCAAGGCATCTGGATCAAACGCATATTTCTTAATCACGCCTTCTCTATTGATTAACCAAGGTTCGCAACTGCGATTAAGAAATAATCTAAATAGTTTGAATTAGCCGAAATACATAGTTATCATAGTTAAAATTTTCAATATCAAGAATAATGTGCATAAAGAAGGTTCATTCATTTAAAAGATGCCATTTAATTATTCATCTCGGACTATACATTTTTGGCACAAAACGGTTATGGCTGTATACTGTGAAAGCCAATAAAAATCACTATTTATTCATTTGCGAAACGGTTTTGTCACAATCATAAATGAAAAATAAAGTGCAATGCAAAACGATGCCATGAATAACTAAGAAATAATACGTAAAAAGCAGTTGATACAGAAGTTATTTCTTAACTCATTTGATGAGAATAATAAAGTCGCGCAAACGCTTGGATTCTTTTTTGCACAATCTAAGCGTGTCATTTTTGTCTCAAAAAATGTCAAAAGTTCCTAAGAAACGGAACGAATGAAAGGAGATGACTCGTGAGATTAGTTATATTTTTGTGCGATTCAATGTTATTTTGCATATACGTATCGGACAAAATCATAAAATAAAATCAACAAATAATAAAAATAGATATAAACAGAATCGACTGTACACACGGCGTATTGAAATGAAACTAGTATTATAATTAATGTTAATTTTCATCTCATTATCATGCAGCCTTACATCATTATGTGAAACTATGCATACACAAAGTTCCAAGATAATAATTGTTTTTAATCCTTTTTTTCGTCAGACGGTCAAACGTCTTATTACGCACGATCATCTTCGCGATAAAAAGCTTCACTAAACTGAACCAACATCAGTTCTAGTTTTTCATTGCGATTCATTGTTTTAGAAGATAATCCGTTCGGCCAATCCGACCTTGCTAAGCGCAACGACCAGCCATATTAATGCGTCAATGTTAACTCTTACAATTTGTCATCGTAATAAAACGCACTTTTCGAACGAATTCCTGAACCTAAAGACACGACGACAAAGTAGAAAACTTACCTAAACACAGTCACATAATAACTGAAACTCCGCTGATTATTATTTATGGATGCGGAATGTGTCAAACTTTATTGCATACATTTAGATGTGTTCACGAATACGTAACCGTCCTGCAGGTTAGAGTTCAACGAATTGCGTAAACGCATAACCATGTTCGCTCTTTGAAAAGCTGTCTCAACAAAGCAGGTGGATGATTTTGAGTTAAAAAATATATAATACTCTTCTATAAAAGTATCACCCCTGAAAAGTAATAAGAAATTATGTATGAGGTTGGTGCGCTGTATAGTCTTTGCTTCATTAAACCCATTTGTTCAATATAAATTTCTCAACATATCATTAAAACATTTATCGAACGTGTAATTTAGACGTACATTAAAACTTCAATTGCCATAAAGTTTTTCGCTCGACAATATTTTCAGTTGTTGTTGTTATAGCTAAAAATGGAAACGACATTTGCTTACTTTGTCCCAGTTATTGTTTCTGTAAACGTTGTTGAATTAATTCTGAAAAATAATTTTCTTAAAGGCTCCAGTGCAATATAGGATTGTTACATTATTATATCGTTGAATTATACAAATTTGGAAATGTTCCAGCTGAAGAATTGCGCGCTCAGACATTTTGAATATATCTTTATTCACATTCAAAAAAAAAACGTTTTTGCATATACAAACTATGAAAATTTTGTTACATGTAACTAATGTCCTATATGTGTTTCATTTGAACTTGAAATGTGTAGTTAAGTGCTAGGAAGAAAACCAACCATAGATGATCATTATTATTTTTTGAAAATAATGAAAAAACATGTATATTTTTTCCATCGCAAAAATTGTTCCGAAGTAATACTTAATATAATTATAATAAAAAGAGCACATAGACATCATAAGTGGGGTCAATTGTGATGTTCTTGAATTATTAGTATACCCGATTCATGAATAAATTATACACACAAATTCATGACACAAAATAATGTAATAACAAAATATGAAATAATAAAATGTTAAATCACTCTTTCATTGCAAAAAGTCGCGCTGATAATAATTTCTTCGTTTCTGAAGTTTATATTTTCTAAAGCGAAAACTGCGTACCAAAAATTTGTTTCAAAGGTAACAAAAATATACGATATTATTTTTTTTCAATTTCACATGAAAATCAGAGCTGAAAGTGAATTTTTGCAAATAGTACCATAACCCTGTAATCCCAGTCTTAAAATTTGCAAACATCGTCTAGGATGGTTAAGTTTGGATTACGTTGAAGAGCAGCTGTTTAACGATTTCAAAACTAACCTGACGATCCAATCAAATTACATGCACGGTGTCGTTAAAATTGCATAAAACGCGAGATAAATCGCAGCTTCGCTGTTATCCGTTGATTTAAATTTTGTGTTTTACGGTGTGTTGCGGATTCCTCGAACATGTATTTTTGCCCATAAATTGTGCGAGTATTTATAAGTAATACGCACGTTTGACAAAACGATGCCTCAAACGGCCTCGGGCGAATCGTAAACGTCGCAGCTCCCTAAGTTTCGAAAGTAGCTTGCCGATGTGCTTTCAAGTTATACTTGTATGCTTTGGATGTTACTTTTATGCATCGCCGGCGGTCAGCCATTGTTGCGACCACATTTTTCGAGACGTTTATATATTGACCGCGATTGCAAGTGTCAATGCAGACAATCAATTACACCAATTTACGGCATTGTACGTTATCGTCAACGATGAGTTTCCTTTTATTTCAGGCATAAATGTCAGTCTCAACTCGGCGCTAGCCACGCAGATAAATTTGACCGTTAAAGCTCGCGTCTCGGTGTGTGTTTTTACGACCCGCGGTCTGTCACTTACTCAGACCAATGGCTTTTAAACATCTTTGATTTTTTTTTCTCCGCGTCCCCTCAAGCTCACTTCTGCCCCTTTTTCTGCACCGTTTTTCAAAGACGCTCATAAAAACATTACGACCACGTGTTTTGTGGATCGCGCGGGGATGCGCGAGGCATTTATAGTTGGCAGCCTTCGATGCATAATTTCACTGAGTTTTGTCTTCGGCGCTCGCGAACACAATAAAATTCATACATGATGCGTTGCATATGAAAGCTCATGCAAATTTATGGAACGCGCAACGCCGGTCCAAATGTTTTTGAGCACGCACGGGGGCCAACAATTTTGAAACATTTTTATACGTCGACTTTTCAACGAGTTGATAACCATGGTTGTAATTTATGCAATGTGGTTTGTATGAGCGGATCCAGATGCATTAATTGGATTGAAAACATTTTTCTCTACTTCATTGATCCAAAGAAATGATTTTTAATCAAAATGATTTTTGAGAAATTACTATTGCGTTTTAGTGTACTATAACGTTAGCGTCAAATTTGGTTCGAATGTTTTCATATTCAGGTTACTGTTATTGAAAAGACGTCGTTGAGTCTTCCGGTCGTTCGGTGTATAAGATTTGTAACCTTAATCATCTGATATCTCTTACAGTTGAAATCATCGTTATCTTTGACGAAAAGATATTTGACACAAGAAACCGTATACTATCGACGAAAACGTGTTTGTGTTAGAGGACAAGTAGTTTAGTCTGTTAACTGAACGTTTTCAATTGATATCGTTATGAATGAAACCGTGTTTATGTAACATTATTTCAACGCTTTGAAGAAGTTCAAAGAAAACTATTCGTAAACTTGAATATAATATATGAAACGTTAAAAAATTATTTTTTCATTGATACAGTTCATTGTTTTGTTTTGTTTTCGTCTCGTCGAATAACGAAAATTGAATAAAATTTGAAAAAAAGTAAAAAATGAAGATCGCTCGTGGCTGTCGAAAGGTAAATGAAATTAATTCGATACAAACTTGGTCGAAATTGGTTCTGACCTGACGTGATTTTAGAATTAAATATTTCTCAGAGGCCAATCATCTGTAATCCAGAAAACAGGTGGAAGTGGCAAGGAATGTCGTTATATATTCGAAAAGAAGTGATTACGGGATAAAAACACGCAGGGAGTGTCAGGACTCGATTGTGACGGAATTCAAGTGTAACAAGTTAGTTTCGACAGTCAAAACTAGGAGCTCCCAATTTCTGGACGATAGAAAAAAAACTCCGATCGGCTTTACACCTTCTGGCTAACACTTTTTGGCAGAACCAAAGACGTGGCTTTTTCGATTCTTTTTTTAACCTCGCGTGACCGGCCGCATGAAGAAACGCGACAATAGTAATTGCCTTAAAAATTGGGTTTTTTTTCATATGATCAACAACTTTACAACTTTTCACACGAGAGCTTTTGAAAATTGATATTGAGTATCCAAAAAGAGTTTAATAGAGAAAAAAAACTTTTCAAGACATAATTTTTTTATCGTCTCATACATTGAAATTTTTCAAATCAAGAAATAATTACCAGTTTCAAGTTTTTTCGCTTACAACCTTTGTAAATAAATTGTAAGGTCAGATATTTCGCAAAGTGTTTAACAATGTCAACGTGTGATAAAGTCATGCTGGGTTGAAATTTGCGAAAAAAAAAATAAATAAACGACGTTCAGGTTATTTTGAGAACGGTTACATCGCGTAGTAAAATTACGAGTGATAATCAACTTTCGGTGTCACTTAAGGCTATAGCAGAGATGTTAAAAATATTTCCAAATGATATTCTTAGTTTCAGACACGGCAAAGTGCACGTCAACATATCCGCGTGCATTTTTATTAGACGCAAGCGTGCTCGGTGAATCAAACGCATTCGATCATAAAGTTTCATTTTTAGAGAGATCTCGTTCAAATGAATGACAAGAGTCGTAAGACTCGGCCGTCGGCCAACAAATTATCATAGCGACAGCGACAAGTATCTCCGGATTTATACATTATTCGCCGTTTCAGTGTCAATTATGAATTTCGTATTTTATCACGAGTTAAGTCTGCGTTCAAAATAGATACACCGCCGAAGTGCACTTTTTTTGCAACATTCTTTTTTTTTGACAACCACTGCAGAACCATAGGACGATTATCTACAAAAATGACCCACGCGCGAAATCGTAATTCGAGACGCCACAACGCCCAACTTGCGGAACGATGATTGGAACTTAATAATTTGTATTTACTCTATGCTAGTTGGTCTTGATTGTATGGTTTCGCGGGGACAAAAACTGGTTCAATATACGAAAAGCATCGCGGTATGAAGAATCCGAGCCACTGTTAAATAATGATCTCTGTAATGACAGCATCGACATGCAATTTGCTGTTCAACGGATTATATTTTATGTTAATGTATGTAAATGTTCGCGGCCCAATGAGTTACAAACGAATCTTACACAATGCCTCCTCGCAACATCTTTTTGCTTTTCATGAGAAAGTGCAGCGTCTGAAAATTGCGGAAATTACTATACACCATGTACTACAAAATGTAAACATCTTGCAAACTTCTCGGAACAGATCGTGAGTGCACCCGTTTCCTTCTGCGCTCATTTCTTTTTCGGGTGCTCGCAAAATTCGTTCGATTATGCTCAGTTTCAGTTGGTTTTCTTTATTCTTTACTCTTTTTCTTTTTTTTCGAAATTATTTCAAGAAACAAAGTTATCTCTAAAAGAACCTGGTGAGAAATGAACGACGAACAAAATGATTCAGCATCGATACCGAAAACTTGAATTTCTCGCGTGTTTATTATAATTCGAGGCAGTTGCTTTTACTTTTTGTTTTCCTCTCTTTCGCGTTTATATAAATGGCGAGTTTGATGAAAAGTCAGAGGAATATAAAAATGTGTTCTCTCGACAACGCTGTTGTACGCGCAACAGTAATGTGTAACGTTGGTTCTCAGAAGCATGTACATCGCTAACACAACGGAAATGATCACGAAACTGGGCGTACACAAACATGCAATATGCCACTCTTGCATATGTTCGCTCGTTCATGGAGTTCGGCTTCTGAAGTTATAATTTTTGTGCATCTCGGACATGAACTTTCGTACCAAGAAAGTTTTGTGCGAGTAATTCAACAAACTGCACCAACAATGCGCCGCTCGAAGATGGCTTTATCGCATTCGTGCCACAGTGTATTTATTTTTAATTGAATAATAACAATGCATCGGCCGAACGTTTCGGATGCGCACACCCAGCGCGTTATACTTGTTGTACAACAAGCCCGCGCTCTTTTTCGTTACTTTCTTTTTTTTTCCTCTCGTTTTGTACCTGTTCACGTGAAGTACCTTTCTCGAACAGGAAATTCGGCTCAGAATAATTCGGGAAATGCCGCAGCTCGGTGAAAAGTCAAATTTCACGGAGGAATCTGTGGAAGCGCGTGTTATACTTTTATACAAATGATGCAAAATAACGAGATCTGGGTTTCGTGTTGAAAGTATATAGTCGCACGTCCATGTCATGGAAATCCGAATCCCGTGTCCGACGTACGCCAAATGTTATCACGTGTCACAAAGAATGGTCATCGTCACGTGTGGTAAGAGATGCTGCGAAAATGGCACACGAATTGCGGGCGCGTACAGAGCGGGCTCCTGTTGCAAAGGATTAGTTGCGACCCCCCCTCCCCGAACACTCAAGTTGAATCGCGTCGCGCTTTTGTATCAGTGATACCGTTGTTGCGTGAAATCAAAACCAAAGAGGGTGAAAATAAATAACCCACCTTGATGCATTTATTTATTGATTCACTTTCAGTTTTTATTGGCAAAATTTTTTCCCCAACCGACGAAGGTAAACAAGCCTGACTTGAAAACTCTTCAAACCCGTTTTTTTTCTTCATTTCTTCTTGTTGAAAAAATATTTTAAGATTCTTAAAATATTTTTTCAACAAGAAGAAATGAAGAAATTGTGAGATGCAGTGAAAATCTGTTTCAGGTAGCGTGGCGAAGAAAAGGGGTTAATTTCGGAGTTTAAATCTTACGATGTGCTAATAAGATTGCAAAATTTGAAGGCAGACGGTATTGAGGACAGGTTTTTAGTTGAGCCACAACTTTGAGTACAAAGGAAAATCCGTTTGTTCGAAATTACTTTGGTCATTGCGCTTTAAGGGGTCGTAAATTGAAGTTGGAAAAATTAATAAAAGCCCATCTTCGAGGACAAAGAACATGCGTGGGAACAAGCGAAATTGGGTGAATCACTCGTCTGCTTCGCCCGGCGTCAGAAAGCAGTAAAACGTGAATGCATACAGTCGAATGCTATTAATGTGACCAACAAAACACTTGAAGGTCTTTTATTTCAACTGCGGAAGGACCGTTTCAATTCTCTCGCACTTGTTTTCTGTTGCAATTCCTTTAAATTGATACACTAAATTAGTTTTTGCTGCTGGCCAAGAAAGTTAGTGACAGTCAGTGTTACTAAATCCTATCTTACCTTATCTAATAAAATAAGAGATAGTTAAGATTTGTTTTAATTAAGACTCGGAATTGATAATTGAAAATAGATACTTTTAGTTCCTCAGGTATTAAACGCAAATACATTTTTTTATAGAAACTGAATTCTCGTGATATTTTTGTGAATAAAAATTGTTCGTACAAAAATTTGCAAACAGAAGATGCGAAAAACTTCACGCTTATTATTGATGAACGATATTATTTTATCGCGTGTGCGCCAAGTTTGTCATTTATAACCTCGCGTCTAGTAAAAGTTTCTTTGACAAAATATACAAATTTTCGTGCCGCATGCACTAGCGAGAACCACTTTTTTTTAATGAGCTCTCCCTGGTATAATGCCCGGCTCTATGCAAGACTCTGTATAGAATATTGACGCAAAAACGTGGAAAATAAAAGTACTAATAAAACGTTGTCAAATACCATGGAAAGTACGACTTGCGATGAAACTTTTAACCCTTCCTAAAGTACGAGGCTCAGATTAGATTCAATTTATTCTTCAGAATTTTGGTTAACAATATTTGTTGATAATATTTTTTTATCTTGAGACTAAGGATTTAGTAGCAAATTACAAATAAGATCAGATAAATGTTCCAGAAAATTATAATTAAACTATGTGCATCGCATCCACATCATTCTATCAAGTGACCTTTTATGAACACCTTTTTTATTAGCCTACCATAATGTTACTTGTTAGTCCTTAGTAATGTCCTTAAATGAAGCATTCAATGACAAAGCAAAGTTATAATTTTTCAAAGAATGTAACGGAATATGATTTGTTGTAAAATGTTGTGTACACAATTCTGGAAATATTCTAAAGTAATTCATAGTGTAACGTACCACAAGTAAACGGCTGTAAAACTTTGATTATACTCAACTAACATTTAATTAACATCACTTTTTGCCGCGAATAGAGTCATGTTACTTTTTATTATCTTACAAAATGCAACTGGAGGTTAAAAAACGTAAATTGCAATGCTGGTGAAGAAAAACAGCATCTTGAGAAAAGATAAGTACCATTTCAAAAAAGTAAAAATATCCCACATTTCATATAACCATTTCTGTATGTTGAACTGAATTACAGCTTCGATCCAGGATGTTAGACACTACTTTTTTAATGTTAACAGCATTTTAAAAAATCTCGCATGTACTCTTTATGATGTGAAAAACTGATGTATTTTTTCAGATTTATATTCTATGCATTCCAAAAGTTTTTTAGGTAGTTGAAAAATTGCAATTTTGTTAGTCTAAACGAGGGTTGAAAAATTTTGAAGGGTCCTAAATTGATGATTTGCATGTGTAATATTTTCCGGTTAGTCCCAGTCATCGTTTTTGATGTAATTAAAATACAATGTTAAGAATGAGTAACAAAACTTGAAGTAAAGGTTTTGAAAGAAGAACAAACATTTGTTTCTCTACCAGTTATTTATATTTTGGAAATAGTTGACAATGCCTTCATTGGTCAGGCAACAATTTTAGGCAATGTAGATTTGGTTTAAATTTTTCCGGGCATAGTGCACAATGCCTGATTTCCGACATTGCCTGTAACATCCATTACCATTCTAAAAGAAAGTCTAGGGATCTCACTGGGTAGGCGGTTCTGAGTCGACTTACGGACGACGTCATTGGTTCACGTAATATTTTCATATATCATGTCATGCAGAGGAAAAAACTTATTGTCCCTTACATGTGCAGACTAAGTAAACACCCGCCTCTATATAAACTTCACCCGATTGGTAAACATTTTTATTGGTTTTTTAACCAATGTCAAAAAGGCGATATCTTTTATTATTTGTTTATGACCAGTTTGTGAGGACTATCATTTTGAAGAGATTAGTTGTTTGTGATGTTTAAATTTTGGTGAATCATAAATCAAAAATACGCATGGTTTATATTTGCATGAAAACATGTTGAGCTAGTGAAAAAGGTTATGTAAAATTTATAAGCACAAAGTTACAGTTCGCAGCGAAACTCATTTTGGCTAAACCGTAAGGCAGTATTACACAACTAATAAAAACGTTTCCCTGTTCTAACTTGGGACGTATAAATGCCAGCACAGATCGCATACAGTGTAGCTAAGATTGAAATACTCGAACATGAAATGTTCTAAATATACAGCAGGGCTAAATTTTCATCGTAAATTTGAATGTTGTATTGTAACAAAAAGTCAGTGAGCCGGTAAAATTCGCAGTCTACTCATGAATTTATCATCTACGAAAATCAACATTTTTAGATTATGTAAATAGCGGCGTTGTGTGTTACGCTTCTAAGGAGGCCTGATTCATAGATTTAATAAAGTACAAATTGAAATACAACTTGCGTCACTCAAATCAGCAGCGTTTCACCAGTCATCCATTCTTAACAAATTGAAAAACTTTTTTGAACATTAAAAATGTAACACTTTGATTGTTCGATTACAAGAAAAAGTTCGGATAGATGGGTTTTAAATGATCTATAATCGATTCCCCAAATATTATTTGTGAATACAACTTTTTAAAAATCCCTCAAAAATGAATACCTCGAACCAGACTGCATGCATTTTTTTCTATAAATTTTAAATATTGTTTGAATTAAAAATCCAATTTTTGTTTTGTTGCAGAAAACCGAGAGATCTTCGCAAAAACCTGGCAAATTCTGTACGACCCGGAATACTACCCGATGTTATGCAAACTAACCATATATGACTGGCTTTTCCTAATTATGAAGCAGAACATTGGAGATCGAGAGTCAGCTTTCAAGACGATTTATAATAGTAAATATATTTCTATTCAACTTTTATCATCTCATTAAACTGATTTCTTTTAATTACACGTACATCAAAAACGGTCATTTTCTCCCTGATTTGAAGGCGAAGGAAATACTGTTTTATTCCCTTGTTCCATAAAGCGTTTTATGGAACGAAATGTGTTTACGGAACTACGGATAAAAGTGACCGTTTTTAATGTACTTGTGATATATTCTTGATACATAGGAAAAACAATTGTTTAACTTCCAATGATGTGTCTCATCACTGGAAGATAAACGCTCGTTTCCCTACCTAGTAAAATAATATGAAATTATCGTTATAAAATAGATCTTGTTTCTAAACCCATTTCTTGCCATTGATGCATAAATGCGTCACTTTCATAAATCATTTGTTAATATTTTTTGGCTACAACTAAAATATTGTTATTTTTTCACCAAGATCTTATGGCTGCTAATGTAAAAACTATTTGTTTTTAATTTTGAGCAAAAAATGGGTTTATTTTTTAATTTTTTATTCAAAATAACAATGATTAGTAAAAATTGAAAGACAAGCTAATGTTTGTCAGATAATCATAGTACAAAAACTTATTGTGGAGTTATGTTATAATATCAGCGTCATTTTCAGTTTCAACATTTGAAGATTTTGTCAGCCGATCGTCTATTCCCGAATCGAATCGCGATTTTTCAGAAAAAACCCATAGTGATTTCTTTTCATTTTTAAACGTTAAATTATTTAGAACGTCTACTCATCATGAAGATTCTTTTTGGACAAAGGAGTTTGTAAGTTGAAGTGAATCCCACGAACTTTTAGTAAACTAAATTTATTTCTGTGCAAATTAAGAACTAAAACGCCGGTTGCGCGTCGGAAAGAACAGAAAGGTCGACACTGCCATCAAGGAAAACGCTTACTCCAAACAATAGTGCAACTCTAATTATGATAGTGAAGTGATATAAGTGATGTTATATAGTTTTTTGAGCCGATAATATGAGTGTGAATCATTTCTAATGGCCTTTCCGCTCTCGTTCTTTTTTTATTGAATTTCTGTCCATATTTGCAAATTTACCTATCGCACAATCAAATCTTTCATATTTGATTTTTTCTTTGTAATTTGTATCTTTTATACTAAAAACTTTTTCATTCAAATTAGCTAAATCATTTGATCCCATTCTAATCTCACCTGAAACATAAAAGTAACACCTGCATTTTTTGTTGTTTTTTTTTCTAGTTAGCTAAACCTTTGACAAAGACTTTTTTCGAGCCTCTGAAATCTCGTGACCTCTGAAGCTTTAACTTTGATAACGACCTCTGCTATCTTTTCCGTGCAAACTCATCTTCAAATATCTTTTTATTTCGCAGGTCCATCTCCTTATTTTATCAAAGTTGTTTATACCTGTTAAAGTTTCCTCGACCCCTAGCTCCTCTGAAACTGCTGGCTTATTTGTTTGGGCAATCTCTGCCAACATGGCCTTTGACATTACTGTCGACTTAACAAAACCATTGACTTGCTGGTTGAGTTTAATTTATTTCCTTTTGTTGTACTATCTTAATTCTTAATTCTTCTCTCCTGGAATCGAAACATCTGCTTTTATCTAATTTATTCATCTATATTGATATCTATTTGAATTTTCACGTAAAACTCATCGCTTTTACACTTACACTTCAAGCAAACAGCTTGAAACACCACCTTTCAATTTTTAGAGAAAATTTTCATTTTCATTTTTGATTCAAGCTGTATTCTATAAACTCTGCTTTGCAAACTATCCTTTTATGTTTAGTTTTTTTATTTTTTTTTCTTAGCTTTATCTTCTAACTTCATCTGCTATTATGTTCTAATTATGATTATGATAATGAAGTGATATAAGTGATGTGATACAATTAGTGATTTGTGTACTTAATGTGTCCTTTTTTTAACTGAATAATATTTCGCATACGCCCCTGGATCAGACGCCGCCACGAATCTACAAAGAAGATAAAAAAACAAGAATTTTTGAACGTCGTCCATTGAATCTAGACCTATGTTACACTTGGTAAATTAATACGCCGGCCTGTTAAGAAAGTTGTCCGCTTTAATATGTTCATGCGTGCTTTTTTTTTCTTACCAAATCGATGATGCGAAGTTGATCGAAACCGGTTCAGTACCACGCTTACATTCGATAGCTTGGACTTTACCTTATTCAAATGCATTCACTATGGGACGGTCTACCAATAATCCTTCATTTTTTGAACGTCTCTGAAGATACCAAAAATGGATATTCGCCCAGGAAAATCAATTCATCATACTCTCTCATCAAACGACATTTTGAAGAACTGCAACTTTGAAAAATCATCGTGAAGATATGAAAGTGCATACCGATGGAATTTAGTTCAGTGAAGTGGCAGTGACTTTTTTTTCTGTGATAATAAATGTTTACCAACGATATTTTAATAAATATTTTTATCAAAATAATGGTCTATCCTGTTTCGAGCTTTCATCATTTGTCAAGCATGTCATAAAATAGTAAATTATCGAATAACTTGTTTGCCAACTTTGTTTAATAATGCATATAGTGTAACAGTTTCATGTTAGAAGTAAACATCCTATCAAATGAAACGTATAACGTGTGCATGAGCTTAAAATAAGAAGATTCATAATGAAGGCAAAGCCACAATAGATTATTTTGTTCTCCGTTGAAATTCCCCGGACTGTCAAATCATAATTCAAAATTAGTATACTAAACTCTCGATTTTTCAACAAGTCGTACGTTTTTATAATGTTCAGTAATTTATTGTTGTTTACAATATCCGCACTGATATTGAGCTTATAATGAATGGTCGATGAGTGATGCGAATGTTTGTTTACAAAGAAAGGAAAGCTAAACGCGAAAACCCCAAAACATATCGTAATGCGGTTTTGTCATTAGTGTTTCGTTTTGCTATACGTTAAAAGCTCTTGGAACTTGTATAGAAAAAGGAAGTTGTACATCAAGGCGGATTATTTTACATTACTTTTTCCAAAGCGACAGAAGAGGCGCATAAAACTGTACGTACTTTAAGCGTCGTAAAAATACGAAAGCAGACTTTGAAGAGTAGTGTTGCATATCTGTTTGTTGATCTGACTTATCCAAAACGCGCTGGCTAAGATCGTGCAAGTACATCATAAACCTTTAACGACGGTAGTTCAGAAATACGACTATAACCAATTCACCAAGCGTATACTCATTCGCATTTATTCATTCCTTTTTATTTTCAAAGGTTGGCATTTTTAAACATAGTTATATGCATTGACATAAAACATCGTAATCTTAATCCTTAATTGGCAATTTCGATTATTCCCACTTGCGTCATAAACAATTTTTTCTCAAATATTTAACAAAAAAATTTGATAACCGAAGGTTGCACAAAAAAGACTTTTCTCACTTTTCAAATTCTTTCTTCAAGAAAAATCGAGAAAAAATTGGTAAAAATTAAAAAAAATTGCATATCGAAAATACGTATCCGTTCGCGGCACTGACTCACACTTGTAGCAACAAAAAATTTACACGTGCCTCTTGCACATGAATAGAGATTGATCTTCAATACGTAAAGTTAACTTTTATCAACGTGAATGACTGTAATAAACGTAATCTGATGCCGACTTGAGAACGTGATGTTAACGAAACAATGTAGACTGTTATCCAGTAAAGATTTATCTTGAGATTAATTTTTGAACAAAATATCTATATTTTGCACAATATTAAATTCGGGAACAATTAAAAAGCGGCATCTAGTAAATACCGTACTAATAACCGAGATAATGATGAGCATCTTTAATGACGACTAATTTGAGACTCTCAAAGACACACATCTGCACGAACTAATTACTTGCTCAGAGCACACATATTACGATGCACCTGTTTTACACCAAGACAACTTTCTGACGATTTTCACAATCAGCTTATACATTTTTTCTATCTGCGTTTGACAAATTATTGATCAAATAATCCTTTAATGTCTGCAGACAGTAAATTCATATAAGAATGAATAAACTGTATAAACGGATTTTTTTCATTAAAAACGCAACAGCTGTTAAATTGGATAAGTAACCTAAATTGATAACCCTTTATGAAACATGTCACTGTTTCATTCTAAGTACCATCAACTTGGGATACAAACCTGTTTACAAGATTTCATATTCAGAGAAAAAAATTCATTTAGAATTGCTGTTGAGAATAAGAGACAAAATTTAGATTTCTAACAGAAGAATTTATTATTTTGTCAAAACTTGAGGAAAGTTAATACATTTTCGAACAAAATATAATATGCTCATAAATAAAAATAGATCACAACGTGAATCGATTTAACTTTGGAGAACTAATTGCACAGCATGCCACTTCTCGGATGCAGAACACCGATGTTCATGTGTTAGCTTCTCGGTTCGTTTCTAGACCTTATTATATACAACATTGCCGCTATTATTGACGAATACTCTCAACTGCAGTGTTCCTCACGAATGTATCATTACATAAAGAGTTTTCTTTTTTCTCTTAAAAATGTTTCCGACAATATTCTTCGAATTGGCCAAAGTATATACTTCACTGCCAGAGTCCATGCAGACGAGAAGTCATTTTGCAACTTAATAGAATATAATGAGAGGCAAGAAAATATTCTCGTGTTTGGAAATTGATTCCATAAGCATCGACATTTAAATTACCTCTGATTCGGTCGTGCAAACAATTTACGGAAAATGTTTTCAATTTTCACGCCGGCTTCAAAATTTCTCGCAAACAAGTTGAAATCATCGTATCAATTTTTGAATTCCAAGAAATTATCGTTAGAAAAAATTTTCTGATTGAAATAAACAGTTTCACATGTCTTAAGCCCGATAATTAATGTGAAATTCCGACTATTGAATATTTGTAATTAGATAGAAATACTATTCAACTCCATGACCTCAGTAGAATTATAAAATTTTTTCACTGGTCTGTCAAATGTTGATCAAATAATAATAAGAGTGTCATTGGGGATTGTAATTTGTTGTTTTTCAACGTTTGTGTGTATGATAATGAAGGAATGAGAGAAAAGAAACGATCCAAAAGTGCTTGATCGGAAGTTTGGATGGCGGGAGGAGAGTGCAGGGATGTTTAAGCAATGACTTGAATTAATTTGCAATCATAGAAATCCGACGTTCAATCAAAATTCTTGAGAGTCGGGCAATGAATAGCCTCCACGTGGTGTTGGCAAGTCAGGGCATCACATTGTATGTCAAATTACAGCCGCAGACGTTGGGCAGAAAAAACAGGTTTGGAATTATGAAAAGTGCCTTTTTTTCTCGCCCGTCCGTTAGCGCGTGCGTATGCTCGAAAAATGTTTGCGCGCTAGTGTGTGTCTACATATCCGGGTGTAAATTTGGCTTTGGCGCTGCACATTTTATTCTTTTATACTTATCTCGAAATTTATGCGATTTTAACATCAACTTTATTTTACGTCGGTATATACTTATTAGTCGAAGAGTTCACGCAAAGATAATGAAACGTTAGCCGCCTATTCTATAGCAGTCATGATGCTTGCGTGACGTTCCTATTAAACGTTAGTTTCTCTTTTCATACATGTGATGAGCTCTCGCCTACTCGTACGTACAAGGTTGCACATTCGATACGCAAAGAAACAAAATCCTTGACCGTGACTACTTGACACTGATCACTAGTCTCGTCGTTAATGATCTATTTAAATTTTTCACGTGGACACGCATTCGCTGGTTAGGTAAGCCCCGAGAACTCTTTTTCATATCGCAAAAAGCGAATATTTGTCGCGCATAAAAACGCCCAACGATTGACAAGCTCCGAGACGATATAGGTATTCCAACGTCTCGACCTTCAAGTAGGGATGCAGTTTCAATTACGCGCTCATTCGTACTTCCCAAGCTTGTTATTATTTTGTTCGCTTGCCACGTCAAAATCCAGCAAAATTAGCTGCACGTAAAACATCCCCGTGTACATATACGGGCAGACCTAAATAATTGCCAGCAAAAATAGCGCCGCACATATAATTCGAACCGTCTCGTGATACACAAACTCACCAACGTTCGCACAGAAATCGCAGCGTTGTTACGTCTGTCTTCGAGTTGTCACTTCTACCGCATCAAAATGATATCGTCCAATCAGAGGCCGGCTAGAAAACGAGCATTGATGGTATAGATAAAAAGTCGTTTCCGTTCGCCTCTTCTTTCCTCTCGCTTTTTCCAGCCAATTTTTATATACCTCACACCTTTTCTGCGCACACTTGAAGCACCCGAGCGTGCTCGCAAAACGACTTCGTAACAAACAATCTCGCAAGCAACAAGAAAAAAAAATTCCTCTTGCGTGATACCGCGCCCGCCAGAGGTCCAAGTGTTACAATGAACACTTGCTTTTTTTGCCCAAAAAATCCGGCTTAGTGTTCAGCTGCTCAATAACGCGAAAGTAAAATGCAAAAATGTATAGAAACTGCCCAACAAATAACCAACAAACGCAATAAAGCCCTGCCACTCTCCACAAACTTGTTCCCATGCCCGAAATCAAGCACTTGGCATTATTCGCACATTTCGAATTGTTTTCGCTGACGGATTACAATTTTAGTTATTCACTTTTTTGTTAATTTTTTTCAATTTTTTTTAAATTTTTTTAATGAGTTTATTTCATTTTTCAATTGCATGTACGAGCTCCATTCATCATCGCTATTATTATCGTGGTGTCGTTCGAACTTTACTTTCACTGTGAATGCACTATGTGTATCTTATTTGCGTTACATGATGCTCCCCTCAATTACCAGCTCTGGATGCAGTTGCACGCATACCGCGGTTGCAGTCATTGTAACTATATCATATAGAATACATTTTCAAGCACTGGATATAAAAACCTTGAATTTTTATAATATTCAAAAATTTTAAACAGTTACAGTGTAAAATTTAAAAAAAAAAAACAAATCAAAAACAACATAACAATTTAAATTAAATTTAATTTATTGTAAATAATTGTGAATATTGATGAAATAACATATTCCATCGGGCTGGAAGCTATTCTGAAATAAACTCGACTGCACTAATTTTCCTTACCAGTGCGACAATCAATAACATACTGCCCATGATTAGGACTCTTATCAGGTTAACGCAATAATATAAGAAGATTCTCGATATTGTTCATCGTACGTGTATGCGCTAGTCAGACATTTTAATTCGTAAACAGAATGTACCATACTGCCATTGGTAATTGAAATCGTGCAATATATTGTCATGAAAAGAAGGTTGAAACCAGGTGGGTTGAGTCTCCCTACCCCTTCCTCCTCCCCGCCATGTAGGTTGGATTTTTGAAAAATAAAATTGATAATTTCTAATGATCCATTCTTTTCTCATCGAAACTTTAACATAAGAAAAGGTTAATAAAAAAAAATTTGTTGTGTGCATTTTTTTGGTTCAGTCGTAAGTGAGGGGTAGTACGTCTGAATTCCGGATCCGCCCTTGAAATGACACGCGACAAAAAATTATAATGCAAATGTTGCATTACGTGCAGTATTTATACTCAAATGGAAATTGAACATAAAAAATTAACCCAGAATTTCGAGGAAAAAACATATGTAGAAATAATTCATATGATTGGTCTAAATTTTCATTTGAGAGATGTATGTGTAATTCTCTGTATGGATATCATATAAATATCATATTCCTCCCTTCAATTATCTGATAATATATTTTTCACGTGATACAGATATATAGTTAACATGAAGGCTGCTATACACAATGTTATATTCCTTCCTTCTTCAGTTCAGTCAATACTTATCAACGATATCATATCATGAAAAACGTAGCCCCCCCCCCCCCCCCGATATGACCAAGCTCAAGGGTTGCCAATGTCAGTTAATTCTTTTTGCTACTTTATTTTATCGTAACAATACTTTTTAATCAGTATAAAAATAACAAAACTGTTAGTATGTCGAAGTTTAATTTAACATCTTTATACTGTAACTAGTCGGATAATCATCATACTTACTGAAGTTTATTGAATGTGAATATTTAGTGTTCTCTAAATCAAACATACAAACATCTAGTAAACATTAGTGTTTAATTTTTCATGCAATAATTCAAAATTTCTAACATTAGAAATTAATACGATAAAATACCATATAAAATTGATAATACCACATGATAGAGACATACGATATAAATCATGCGTTACCTAGTATATACTTCTTGGAACCTTTGACTTGTGTGTCACTCAACATTTTTAGCATAAACATAGTTAAAGTAATCATAATTAACTGCAGTTTCAGGTTGAAAGATATTTTTAATCCATGAGGTTTTTGAATACTTCTAGTACTTGGTAATAAAAAATTCGGACTTATTTTGAGAATTAAAGTGCCCACCTGTCAATTTTGATGGGTATCCTTTCACATTCGAGTACGTTAGGTAACGGTGGGCCCAGTTGTCGAACACGTACCAGTGACCGGACACCAATGCAAAAGACAATGAAACGAATTTGAGTTTCTCCATATCCATTAACTATAATTATAATGATTTCAAGCGAATTTGTATACATTTTTCATACCAAACAAAAAACGAATGAAAAAATTGACTCTAATTATTGTCGAATAATTGACGTAAAGTTTGAAAAATATTCGCTTAATTACTCGCTATCATCCATTTCGATAGACGTGTCATAATTAGATTTTAATTAAATGTACAACATTACTGCAAAAATAGCGCTTTGAAATAACTTGTCAACCCTAAACACCCTGAAATACTCAAATCTTTTGACTATTTAAAATGAATTCTTTCGTGGGTAGAAGGTTTATTAAAAATAAAAGGAAATGTAGCTTTCAACAGTTTTCAAATCCATCCTGTGTTACCTTGAAAAATTTAGGCATCATATTTCAATGAACCCATACACATTTTAATGTCTCTAAGGGTTTTAGGTACATGTAAAATTTTGCCAAAAATGTGAAGTTGATGTATTGCACAATCATTGATCACAGAATAACGTTTTGAACTGTGATTATATTCGATGTATTTTTGCTTATCTACAAGAAGACAACGGCTTGTATATAAACGCAAACTTTTTATTATGAAAAAATCTTGATGCACTTAGCAAAATAGTTCATTTTGTATAAAATGTGACCCTCATTCTTATTAATCAAGGTTTGATTATTAACGAGAATTGAAAAAAAGTATTATGATACGCGAATGAAAATAACCAAAAAGGCACCTGAAAAAAAAATTGTCAGATGTTTCAGAAGAACTACAAAATGGTTTTATTACCAGTTGGTATTATCCGGTTTAACCATTAATCAAAATTGAAGTAATTTTGTATGGAGCACAAAAACAAGATTACAAACTATAATGAGGTTTTTGGATGATTTTTTGTTTCAATTCATCGATCTGTTATCACGTACATGTCACATTTTTTGATATCGTGATTATCTATTGCTTTGCCTGTTTAAGAAGAAGTTCCGCTACTCAGCTCAAAAAATGATTTTTATTTTTGTATGAATTCGTAAAATGTGTAGAAACTGCCGGTTTAAAAAAATTCTATATTGAAAAACGAAACATTTATTTACGAAGATAGAGCTTAAAATTGACCCAAGAGCCTCAGGAAATTCAAAAAAACTAGTCAATTCAAATTAAATTTAAGTATAGTAGCGATGCAATACTATATGTAATACACAGTTCTCGCGCACATACACGTCGACAGCTATGATTTTGGGTAGACAACGCATTTGAAAACCAGCAGAGTGCTAATTTGAAGCACGAATCCGTTAGTGCATAAGAGTACGGAATTCTCTGTCCGTCTCGACTTTCTTTCACATTAATTTAACGACTTTTTTCCTCGTGCAAAAGCGATAAGGAAACGAGACAGAATATTTCACTGCACTTTTACAAGAAACGTCAGAAAAAAGTTAGACGCGTCGCGAAATATATGACACCACGGAAATTTTCATGAATAAAAAAGAAGCAGTCATACTGATTGATTGAATTGAATCGATCTATTACATTTTCAACATCATGTGATCAACATATCGCAGAAGAAAAACCGCGTCGATAAATTCCACAACTGTTCGTTACTATGTTGCGTGTTATTATATAATGCATAATGCTTAGAAACTGAATTGTGCTCTTTAATTGAAGTGTTTCAGTGTTAGTTTCATTACTGACCTTTGTTTTTACTATCCCCTTCTCCGCGTTTAATAACTTTTTCGTTTTTTTTTGTTTTTCGTCGCAACGAAACATATAAAATTATTCCATCACACGGATAGCACAACTTTCACAATCGTAAATAAATTCTATTCTGTATTAGGTGGTATCGATTTCACTGTATTTGCGTCAATTTTCATTATGCAAAAAGGATTTTTACATACCGTCCTAACACATGGAGAATGTCACAACTTTGTCAAATCGGTATAATAAAAAGATAAGTTGTCGCAATGTTCAATCATTATGACACGATATTTCTGTTATCTGCAGAAATAAACTATGTAAAAAGCGTTTGACATTGATTAGGCGCTACAGTGATATGAGTGCAAGAGACATTTTATAAAAGAAGAATGCATATCATTTGCCTCATACTATGTCACGATTCGATTTCGCTTCGGGCTAATTTTTACATTTTCAAGCCAAAATGTATGAGCTCAAAACGATACGTTGCATTATGAATGCGTTATCGAATAGAAAAACTATTGTTGAAGCTACATTATCATATCTTAATGAAGAAAGATATACACAATAGCAAATCATTTTTGACTGTCCTGCTTTATGACAGACAGCAAATCATAGTTGCATTTGATGCAACGTCTATCGTTATTTTCGTATCAAAGCTTTGACGTCAACTTTATATAATTATGAATACAAATCAGTCTACATTTTGTGTGTACATGAATGAAATGGAGTTCACGTAATGGCAAAAATTTGATTCAAATTGTCTATTATCGAACATCGATATTCAAAAAAAACCGCTTCGCGCGACTTTCAAGTTATTTTTCTTATACCGATCAAATGAGTGTAATTTACAATGTCATATATTGTGGGAATGAAAAGCATGATATTTTGTAAACGCGTAACCTCTTATATAACGGAATCAGTCGGTTATTCATTAAAATAGGAAACGTGCCAGTTATTAAAAATGTTTTTTTTTTCTAAATCTTAGCCTTATGATACAAGTATGTAATTAAAGTGTCACTAGCTTGACGACTAAATTGAACGCAACATAAATGTGCCGTTTGATCTTATTTTGTATCCATCATTAATACAAAAAAATTAATTTATTTTATTCAATACTGTTTTTTGCTGTTTTCAGCTGCCTTTGATGAATATTTCATAAATTTTTTCCGGTATACTCTAATTAAAGAACATGTTTAAGGGAATAGTTGCCTTTAAAGTTTACATATGTAGATAGATATCTACCTCTATTTTATTGTGTACATCACATCATCTATCAGATAAAGTTTTGCATTGTTTGACTAATGATTTCTATGTGTAGGTTACAATGAATCAGTACAGTTGATCAATGAGTACCACCGTTCGAATTACAATGAATATTATTATCGGCTTAACAAGTACTTGTCGTCGGTGCACCAAAACCTATCACCAGATCAACAAAACTTGCATTTGCCGCTTATCAGACCACCACTGTCGCCTGAAAATCTCATAAATCCTTCGTTAGTGCGAGCAGACATATACAAAGAAGGTAAACATAATTGTACCATTCAATTGTATCAAACAATTTACGTTGCAAAAAAATGTGATTAACATTTTTTTTATTCTTTTTATACCATGGAAACAAATATTTTTAGACATTTTTGGAACAATCAATGTATTTAAATTCGCCTGCTTTGAATCGTTTGTGGATCGTTCAAAAATAGAATTATTCTCTTTTACATTACAATCGGATATTATACTCTACAGTCTAAACATTATAACCTAAAGATAAAGGCATTCGTGCCTTTACGCGAGAGACGTGATGTTTATGTAAACTCACAATCTTTGCATCGACATGACGAACAAGTAACCAATCAATGTAAATGTTTCGGAGCATATTTTGACGCTTTAATTGCACCAAACAAGTTCGTGAAATTTAATCCGCGAACCGAAAATATTGGTTCATTTGTAGAAATGGTACTATTTGTAGAAAAAATTGTAATTTTGTTATTTTATTTTTAATATCGTTTTTAGGAGCTCCACTAGAACCAGCGTTGCAATCTGGATTACCACCTTGGCAGCTGAATATGCTTTGCTCGCCTTATCCAGGACTTGATATTAATCAACTAAATCCAGCATACTTGAGCGGCAGAGACGTGCATCAGGAATATGGTAAAATTTAATTTCGGAAATTTGACTGGTATTATGATTGTATTTAACATTATTTGTGCAATATTGCACTGTAAAAACGCGCCATAACCAGTTTTTATAAGTTAGGTTCATCCGACAGAAATATTTTGTATGAACACATTTTCAATAATAAATTACAGCATAAAGCTTTGTTTAATCAAAAACATAATTGTACAAATAATTATAATAAAAAAAATTTTATCATTCAGACTGATTCGCAGTTTTCAAATTTCACTGGTTATACCGGGTTTTTCGAAATATGAAAAAATTACAACTGTCGAAAATAGTTGAATTTGAAAAAAAAAATTTAGACCATATTGTTTGAAAAAATGTGGTTGAATTTGAAAAATTTTATAAAAAATTGTGTGATTCTAGGAGCGAAGTCATTGCAGTGGAACTCAATAAATAACGGTTGGCAGTACAACGAGCTGTTGCGGCTTCAGAATGAAAGCAGAAAGCACGAACGATAGTCATCGAAGAAAGAAAAGGCTACGCCTTTTTGCCAATTGTTCTTGTCACATGTTGCTACTTGGATGAAAGTGATTAGCGTTTTTTTGATAAGCAGACACGAATGTACTTTATTTCATTAACTTTGTTAAAAACTTGTTCAAAACGTTTCACATCATTCTCAACAAGCCTGTTTAGTGTCGTCGATTACGTTCAATGTAACTCATAAACTCATTTATTTGTTATTAATTCTTACTTTAATTGAAGAACGATGAGGAAAACAATTCCGATGCGTCGCAGAGAAAATAAAAAACTATAGATAACGCTGTTAAAAGTATGCTCAATCACGGGGACGGGATGTACAAAACAAGTGCAAAATCAATTGAACAATAAAAATCTCATGATAATGAGAGATTTTTTGTTTTCGCTGTTACGAATTTGTATTACATTTTTACTCTATAGATAAATTATGCACCAAAAGTTATTGTAACTAAGTTTAGAGGTAACGTCCAAGTATCAAAGAGTAATTTAAAAAAACGCATGATTAAAGCTAGAGTTTGATTTTTTTTTAATATTGTGATGGCTTAGCAAGTTGTTGAAATAATTGCATACAAACATTTCTATGAATCATAATATAACTTGCTTCTAAAACTTGATTTTCACGCGGAAAAGAAGCTTTGCTCAAATAGCAAATAATTAGGTGTTTAACAAAGAAAAACTTGTAGTATTACCGTTTAATCGCTCTACTTTTGTCGACAATGTAAATTTAATTGAACGTAAATAATGACAAATTTCCAAAGCTAATTTCGGATAAGTACGTTTTTTACTGAATTGATATATCATACCGAAAAACATGTCTATTGAATAATACGTTTGTTGATTGAAACTACCAACATTTTGCTACAATTCTAATGACTCGAAGAATGAATTCAATGACACGCTGTCTCGTGTTACTAAATAATTTAATTTCTCTCACTCTCTCTTAATTTTTTAATGTTTAATTTTGATAAAACGATTATGTTGTTTTTTAATGTTTTTGACGTGTAATCTGAATCAAATTTCTCTCTGTATGCGATAACTTTTGTATGATGTGTATTTCTGTATGTCACATTCTGTTAATTATATAGATTACTGGAAAGAATTTCAGCGATTATAAACAAACACAGTTCATTATTTGAAAGTTAGAATTTATTGACACAGATTAATAATTTTTTTCTCTCTTTGTAAATTTTATTTTTGAATGTAGCGTAGGTTTGGTAAGGCTGTTGCACTATACAAACTCGGATGAGCATGTTTTACACGGGTGCTGTTTATTGTTACGAAAAACGTATGCACTCTGTACAAAAATAATATGGTCGCTTTGAGTTTCCGACGAATTGTTTATGTCTATAATGATGGACTATTTATTTAGTGCGACCATTTATTTAGTCTTGTAATAAACTCTTACTCATTCTGTTGAGTGAAATTTTCTATTGTTTCGTTTTGTTCGTTAGTAAACCGGTATTACTGACCTTTTGTATTGGGGCAACCGGTCTAATTGTGACACCAGCGGGCAAATGTGACGCCCATAATTTTTTTGTAAAATTTTTTTTTCATCTGTACCAGTTAATTAACTAACGAAAAGTTATAATATAAATGAACAAAAAATCAAAAGTGTTACTTTTATCTTGAACCGTCACAATTACCCCAGTTGTCCCTAGTTGTTAAAATTTAATTAAAAAAAGGACTAATGTTAACTCGCAGCGAAAGGTTCGTTTAATAATTAATACCTATATTTTATAACCTTTTCAAGTGATACAAGTGGAGGGTTAGACTCTCAAAAATGTTGTTACTCTACGAATGCCGGAAGATATTCAACATTACCAAATTAGAGTTAGGCAACCTTGCTTAAGATAAAAATATATAACATTTTGAAATCTGTTCGTTTTGATTTCGTTACCTCTAGCAAATAATGAATCGTTGCAAAATGTCAGTAAAAATCGTCTCACCCCTATGTTAATTCTTATGGAAGTAAGACATTTTTCATTAATATTTTAAAACAAGTTTTTTTATACTAGAAATAACGACTTTTCAATAAAAACCTTCATGAAAGATCTAAATTTAAACTAGATTGTTAAAAAATTTGTTACTATTATTCTTTTGTGGTTATTTTGGGGTACTTACTTACAGCTAATTTTGAAGAAACAATATTGACTCGTCACTATAGTTCAATTTACCTTAATAGAACTATTGAAAAATCTGAAAAAAACGTTATACTTCATTTTTACAGTCTCATTTTCTAATATTGTAATTCATTTGAAATAGTACATTACAAAAAGACTGCATTTTGATTCATATTCACAATACATTTGTGTTCTGATATTTTTTATTCAAAGTTGCTGCAATATCACCTGAGGAGCGTTGGACATTGTTTAGATAATATTTAGATAGAGACCAAAATAAAATGTTTAACATTGTTTTATAGGGCTTGGTATTGTCGACATTATCAGTTTTTCTACATTTGAATCGTCACCAAATTTTTGTACAGAGTGTCTTTCATCATCATGTTGGAATGTAAAATATAATTTCATGCCATTTGTACTCGCTGATTTTTTTGATAACCTTTTCAGTAAATACACAGGGTATCTTATGTGACGTGTTAAACATAGTGTGTTATATGTATTCCTTTCAATTATACAACGAAATACATATTTCATTTTACACAGTAAAACAACTTTTAAATAAATGCGTGTAAATCGAATTGCAAGGCCGTTCGTATTATTTCCAATTTACCCGCTAAATATTATATATATTACAATGAGCAAATTAATTTAGAGATTTAAAGATTTAAAGATCTCCGTGAAAAAACTGTACAATTTAAAGATTTGAAGTCTTAGATGTAGTCGATGAAAATTTTTTGTGTGTATGAAACTACCCTGGAATTTTTTCAGAATTTGCCATAGTTCAGTTTATAAATAATTGCAAAAATTGAGAAATTGAAACACTGCAAATTTTAACATTGCAGCATGGTAAACTTCCTTCAAACTTCCACTCCTCGAATGTCCCTCCTCAAATTAGAAATGAATTTCTAATATTCTGTAAGGCCCTATAAAGAAATTAAAAATTCTAAACCGATTTTGATTTTGTCAAGAAAAAACCAGTTTCAAATGTTTCTTGAAAATTTTTTAACGTAAGTTTGTAAGTTCACATCGATATTTTGAACTATTATAAACTAGAAAACTTTTCAACCATTTGGGTTAAAAATTGGGAGCCCAAAGTTGACATATACAAAAAATGTGACCACGCCAAACTTACAAAATAACAAAGAAATAAATGGAAGTGGTAAAAAAAAATTTTCAAATCTAACATATAAATGTTATTCTTTTTTGAATTCGCAATACGCGTCTTAGTTCGGATTCGTTCACGTATAACATTCTCGATTACTCCTGAGAAGTCCCCTCCAGTGCAAGACATCACCATTCCCGTCTCGATCGGCCCCACCGCTTGACTCGCATGTCCTTTCTCCTTGTCTTGCATCTTTTCTGGCGTTTATCTTCTTTTACATTGCATGGCTCTTTTAGCAGCTCACGAAGCCAAGTTTTAGTGTTGGCAAGCCAGCTTCTCACGATAACTTAGCTTGCACCTCGTTGATGTACGATTGTGCCTGCCATCCAACTGCAGTTGGTTAAAAACCAAACAACAGATTGCTCGTTACACGGTAATTTTCGGTCACGGTTAGAACAGTTTGAATCGAAAAAAAAGTATAACAAATCCAGACCAGCGTAAAAGAAGTAAAATTTTAATTGAAAGCGCAACAAATGTATAGACATTTCAGGTCTTGTGAGCCAATTTTTTAAGTCGGTTCACAAGCGAAGTGAATATTTGCGCATTATGGTATGTCTGTGAATATTTGCGAACTAGTGTATGTCTGGACGTTGCATGTGTAGCACGCTCAAAGTTACGTTCGTTCTTTTTGATATAACATTTTGCGCTTATATCCTAAATATAGTTTTTCAGAAATGTAATGCTTCGCAAGTGAGACAGAGAAAGACGTCAGTGAACAACCCAAGAAAGAAAGGATTCGATGGACTGAAATTTAAAAAGAAGTTGCAAAATAGAAGCTATCAGTAACCAAGAGATACAGGTAGAGACAAACTTTTCAATCGACTATTTGAATCGTCAATCGGGTGTCATTTTACAGTTCACAGTTTTGCAAATATTTGATTTAGAATAAATTGTTTGCTATTTACTGATCAATTTGATATTCTGATTATTTGTTGATTTGAACTAGAATTGTTGAAATTGTTTAACGCTGTCAGAAATGGAATAATACTTATCAAAGTACAGCTCAACTAGTTCAGCTGGATTTTATGAAAGATATTGGAATTAAAACTCCTGTTATAATGCATTCCACTCAAACAGATGTGCATCTTATCTGCATATATGATATGTTCGGTGTGTTTGTAAACGTAAAAGTTGGCAGCAATGCTTTCTGCTTGAATATTGAACGCACTTGCATGTGCACAACAAGTATATTAGTAATAAGGAAAAATACGGATACAAAGCATCGATACTCTTTTAACTTAAACTTATTTTTGAAAATAAAATTTCAATTTACCAATTTACTATAAATAAACAAAAATAACTCATTGAAGAAAAAGTTTACTCTTTCAATTAAATAATTTTGAGTTAATATTTGCCAACACAAGTTTTCTCAAAAAAATTTTCTTTTGTTTATAATTTTCATAACAATTTACAGTTTAAAAAGGTTGAGATTATTGGAATCGCATAACTCGCGTTGAAAAAAAACTCCTGTGAAAAAATGAGCGACTCATCTCAGACGGAAGAAAATTCGCAAAAACGGAAATCGGACATTCCCGTGGCTGTGGTGAAACCGATAGAAAAGAAAAAGAGAAGAACGAAAAATTGTTTACTTTGTTCGGTCCATGGGATCGATGTTGCAGTCAACAATCATAGCCGATACTGTAAATATATGCAGGACATCACCTCTGGTGTTCATTGGTGCGTCAAATGCAACTACGTCTTTCAAAGAAGAATCAACATGGCTATTTTGACTCAACAGAAGCGTAATCGTGATAAGGATAATGAAAAGTTAAACGGACAACTCGATAAAGATGAGGTTCAATCAAATTTCTCCAAATAAAAAATATAAACTACAACAACTTCTAACAACAACGACTTACAAATTTTTATTTTTATTTTTAGATATTTCCGGATGCAAAGAAACAGAACGGATCGTTTATATGTCAAATTTACTTCAAAATAATCGCTAAGGTTGTTTTATACCTTGTATAAACAAAATACGAGATTAGAACAGTAATTGACATATTTTTTGTTACTGGTTTCAGATGCAAGAACGTCAGAAGAATGGAAATACAAATCCCCTGTCTAAAGATGAAATTTTAGATATCTGTAAAGACGAGAACAATCCAGACAAAATGAATGATTTTATGGTAAATCGATTGAAATATATTGAGAGACAATTTTTAGACATTGACATTTTTTTATTCTATTAAAAATATTATGTTTTCTAGATGGAAGCATGTAATAGTAACTCGTCTGTTGGCTCATCTAAATCTACTAAAACATTAGAAGGAGATACTGTAAAAACAAATAAACCGCCAATTGCATTTTCACCACAATCGGAAACATCACCTCCTGAACTCAGTAGTAAGTAAACGACAATAAAAACAATAAAAATAAAATTCCAATAAAAATTTGTAAATGCTATTTAATTTCAAAAATGAATTCGAAAAATTAAATTCCTGACTAAGATTCGACTAGACACAGATGAGTGTACAATAGCAGATTTTATTGAATTCAAGTCTTATAATAAATATTGTCAACTCGGCCAAATTCACGGTCTGATTTTACGACAGCGCTCATTGGTCGAGTAGCCATTATATTTTAGCTGACATAATAATATGAACTTATACAGTGAGCTGATACATAAAAGCACGATTTCAAGTTTACGACCAGGTATTCGCTAAAGTTATCGCCCTTTCTTTCTCACTGGAACGATATAGTCCATATATCATTGTCATACGAAAAATGTATAAAAACATTTAATTCAAGTCCTGCGAGAAACTTTGAACATTTTATGGTCATCGTTTTATTTATGAAAAAACACATTTAGGTACCTTGAACAAATTTTAAACGTCCTAGTAACACAGCTTCATGTAAACGCTTTACATACATTTTGCATAAGTCTAAATCCGCGTTGTAGAGCAAGATTTGCATAAATTCTTACGACTAACATTTTTCAATTAGACATTCATTTGCAGATCTTATTGCGTAATACACAAGCAAACGTTGTAAGGGTTTCAATCCTTGAACGTCGAAGATTGTTAACAAAATCATTATCAATCAAAACTCTTTGTTCAAATTTTAATGTGAGGATAGTTAAAAATTTAAGATTTTGAACGATAAAACGAACAGTAATATTTAATAACAATTGATAAGATTCTTGTTAATAGATCATATGCAGGTTAAAATAGCAAATATTACTTTTAAAGACACAGTAAACCTAATTCTATTATTCGGAACAATCTTTTATAGGATAAGTTAGAAGAACGATCTGTTCCATATCCTCGGCAGAATAGTCTTTCACACCCCCCTTGGAAGTTTTTATTGCGAATCATCCTTGTCACTTTTCTTTTCTTTCAAATCCTTTTTGTCCCTTACAACACTTCAGTTAAAGAATCATAAAAATATATTATGACCACTCGTAATTCTCAGCGTTTATGGGTTAGGGGATATGTGCAACTGCACTTTACGTACAAATTGTTTTTGCACGCCTGACTTTTTTAGCGAAATAAAAATTTTGAGAACCATCCAATTTAAAGTTTGCAATTTAGGATATTTAGAAATTTCAAAATAGTTACTAAAAGTTATGTTTGCATTGCTTCAGGTGGAATGCAGGAAAAAATATTAATTAAAACTTGGGAAATGCTGTCTCACCAAGATTATTATTCGTTGCTATCGAAAATGACGGTTTATTCATGGCTGTACCTGATAATGAAGGAAAATGATGGAGATATCAATTCTGCTATGAATATGATAATTAGAGGTAACTATTTTCAATTTTTGATAATTAGTGTATTATAAAATCCTATTTTTCTAGATATTATTACGATTGCAAAAATAAGATGTATTTAGTCAAGTTATAGAAATTGAAAGTTTTTGATTTTTCAGTTCATCGACCGAAGATTCATATAACTTTGTGGACTTTTTTTAGTTAACTTGAAACACTGCCTTAAATCCTACTTTATTACTAAATACTTGTGCTAAAAGTGATTGTGATGTGAATTTCCGGAATTCTATTCAAAATTTTTATTTTATTGCATCTTTTATTCAGTGTTTTCAAGCGTGCTTCCGACTTGTTTTATAATTTTCATTTGAGTGAACTTAAATAGTAAATGCAGATATTAGATCAACTTCGCCAGCAAAAAATATTAAAATCCACTAGAAGACAACAATTGAAGAAATGTTTCGTGTTAGTTAGTGCGGTCAGTGTGACTAAGTGAATGTGAAAAATTGTGGCTTATTGTGTTTTTTAATGTTTTTTAACAAATATTTAAAATCTGTTTCCAAGTGTAGAGTGCAGTTAAATAATACATACCTGTGGCGATTATATATACAATTAACGCGTCTTTCAATAAACAAAATAAGCAAAAAGCGTTAGAATTTATGAAATTTAATGTTATAATTTCAATCATTAGATTTGAACATTTCATAGGTTCAAGAGAATCTGGAAAATTCAATCAACATTTGAGTAACATAACTTCGGCTTACAACGAAACTACTGAGCCGGTATCATTACCTGCGCAACTTTATATCCATACATCAGCGCTTCGAAGACCAGTAGTGCCTTTGGAAATGCCTGGAGGACTTACTTCAGAGCAAAAAATCCTCTACAGCGACAGTAATTATAAAATTGATTAAAACTCTAATTAATTTAAATTTCATCAAAACAATAAATAAATTAATTTTGATGATTAAATTTTTTATTAGGGTTCGAACCAGGAACGTCTTCATCATTTGGTTTCTCGTCTCTGCACCCTTTGCATCACACAACTTCGCCGTATTTTTTCCCATTCAATATTGAACGAAACGGACATATAAATGATAGGAAACATCTCTAAAATTTCTGGGGCAAGATAAATCAGTTGTATGGATACTCCTTAAATAACTAGTTTGTGAGTGAACAATTACTTTAAAAAGTTTTGAAAACATTTGAAAGGTATTTAATTTTTAACAATTGAAATTTATCTTTCAGAGAATAAACCTAAGTTTAAATTTAATATTACAAAACATTCGTCAAGATGAAAGACAAATTTATTTTTGGAGCTAGATCTTAGTGATAACTGAACTACTGTAAGCAGTGATCTACTTTTGAGTCGTCTCTCTTACAAAACATTCAGGAATTTTGTATTTATATAGAACAATGTTGCTCAAAAATATTGTTCCGTTTTTTGTTGGTTTTTGACATTTGTTACAGTAAAAAAGTATATCGACTCCAGTCTTAAAATGCACTACCTTTTTTTAATCCGCGATATTGTAAAAGTTACTGTACATATCAGACGGTTAATAAAAATAAATATAAAACTTTGAACAGAAATGTTCAACCTAATTTATATTTTTATGTTCCAATGTTAATATGCGTAGGAAATCAAACAAACAAAAGCGACTATGTAATCTGCAAAAATCTGCTCAGTGTTGATCATAAAGATTTCGTCATCAACGTAATTTGATTAATGTAAAAGAATTAACATCAATGTTTCTTGATTTAAACTGAATCTTGTTTTATCAGCTTAACGCTACTTGAATTATTCGCTAGATGTCACAAGATAAAAGCTGATAAGGCAGAACGTGTACGTTGGTAACACTGAATACCGTCTTTTATGAAATGATTTATCGGAAACTAAATTGACCATGTAATATTTTTTTGCACAAATAAAATAAAATTGCTCATTAAAATTAAATTTTTCAACCGGCCACTTTGTGTATTAAAATCAAAATTAAGCATTTCGCGTTTAAACATTAACATCGATTTTGCGCAAGTGCTGCCAACATAAATTTCTACCATACCGGCAACGCAGATTAGTAATCAATGCGATGTTGCAGCTTGCACCCTGCTGTTGTCGCGGATGACAGCACTTTTGTATTTGTGATTATATATCGTTGTTAAACATTTTGTATCTGAAACAGTGTGTCGTTAAAAAATGGCAGATCAAAGCGAAAGGTTGCAGCTTCCGCCAGGCTGGGAATACAGATACGACAACCGCAGCGGACGACCGTAAGACTATTCTTTTTCTACATCTTTATCTCTTTCGAATCGTATATTCTCATCAAAATGTTTTACCACGTCTCATGTAACGATGTACTCTTCTCATATTATCTGAAGAGAGAAATGATTACAATAGTACCTGTTCAAGAAAAATAGTCGTTGTTGAAATGTAATGTTTTTGCAACAATATGATGATTAATTCGAGAAGAATATTTTAGTTTAATTGTTGCAAATGCGAAAACAAAACAATGTTTTCCTGATGCTCTCTTGTAATATATGTAAATAGTGTTTAATTTTCTTTCCCCCTTCATTTTTGTATATATTTTTTGCAATTTTTTACATGACAATAAATAATTCTTAGATATGAAATTGTGAAATTGTATGAAATTGTATCAATATTATATTGCATTTTGAAACAATATTCACGATAATCACATAACCATCCTCAGTTAATTAACCCTGTCTATATACACTTGTTTACATAAGCAGTTGCATAAAAATCAAAGTTAAAAATAAAAAGAAAAGAAAAGCATATAATGATAATTCTCCCAAGAATCAAATCAATGACTCGCTTCAATGATTTTTTCAACTTCAAAATTCTTAATTCAGAGAATAACGTATCAAGTATGCTAAACTGACTTGAGTATTTCAATATTAATGGATATCATATCAGGCAGTGACTTCAATTACCGATCTTACTTTACAGGTACTTCATCAATCATTATAACAGGACAACTACTTGGGAAGATCCGCGAGTGCGATATTGGCACTATGCTAGCTACGGCCAAGGTTGCAATTCAATTTCAAATACCAATACTGCAACAAGCACGTCGGAGTCAATTGCATTGCAGGTTCGTTAAAGTCCATATACCATCAAAGACAGGTGTTTTGTTTACCCGAAACTATCTGTTTTGTTTTAGACATGTACCAATTTTGTGGTGTCATGTGATTGATCGGATTGCATATGCGTGTTGATTTTAGATTGTTCTCCTAATTCGATGAACAATTGCAAATTGCACTTTATCCTTTTGATTATATATTTTCAAATATTTTCACATTTTCCTACAAAGTTTCAATGGAAAAATTGATTGTTTTTTCTGTACAAGCATTTTTATAACCGAGTTTATTTATTTATTTTTCGTTGTACACGACTGGATGTATATTTTATGAGTCCTAAAACTTGTGCAAAGTAAAAAGTCCCTATTATTTAATTATATATTTATTTTGTGTACGGATTGTTTGCATCATGTTTTGGTAATTTAGATTTTGTTGTTAATTCATAAGTTTGTGTGTACGAAGCTGCATATGATGTGGTAAAGAGTTTTCAAAATAAACGTATCTGTTTCAACTTGTCGAAAATGTGTGTGTCTTTATTCTGTCTTACATGTTTTATATCCGCGATGACCTATAAGGAGGCATGAAATATTAAAGGGCACCTCCGAGCATCTGACATCAAAAAGTGCTTTTCTAGGTCAGAAGTTGTTCGAATAATGATCTGTTGAGTGATTTGCATCTGTGTTCATTAGATGGAAACATGATTAACTTGTACAAAAACTCACACGACATTTTTATAAAAACTTCATTCGACGCGAAAAAACTATCCTTTGACAGAGAAAAATATCTCCTTTTTTTAAATTGAAAATAATTGCCTATCGATTTTCACTACTGGCAGATAACGAATTGACGCTTGTAAGAGCAAAAGAGGAAAAAAACACACCTTCTTACGCTCGAACGAGACAAATTGATTCCGATGTAATTCAATCAAAGTAGATATTTTTAACACGATGTTTCAAGTTTTACACTTTCATTTTCGAATGAAAATTTTATTTAAGTGCAGCGAATGTTGATATTGATCAGTGAAAATTATTTACCGCAGTTTACTGCGACGTGTAGGAAAAAAGTTTTCCTAAAAAGTTCGAATATAAAAGAAAGACTGAATAGCATTTTATAAGCAACCTTATAAGACTTTTTATAAGAAAATAAAGAAAACAGATTTCTGAAAAAATTGAAATTTCGTTAGATTCAAAGAAGAATCTAACAAACACCTATAAGAAAACGACATGCATTCTGTTCACGCTGCTTTTCTGGAAAATAAAACGCGACAATACAATAAAAGTCCGGAGGTGGTGCTGGTGTCCACATAACATACACCGGAGTCCACAGGACTCCGCAGGTTTATCCAACCCCTTCGCGTTATCATAATCCGCAGCCTGCATTTTTACCTCCAAGCCTTCAGGTAGGACAAGAAAACGCGAGAAAAAAGTAGTTTAGACAAGTAGTGTAGAAACGAGTGGAAGATAGAAAGTTCATGCTCAACTTTTGTTTGGATAGTTTGAAACAAATTGCTGTTTTCAGGATCTCAAAACTCCGACATGCTCGATGAGCGGGATGACCAACCAGTTTGGGGAGATGACGATCGGCTCGCCTACTCCCATCAGAAACATGGAAACCAGCTTGATCAACAACGACGTCGAGTCTCAAGTCAGCAAAATCAGCGCCATGTTCCCTACAGTTTCGGACACTCACATTCGTCTACTACTCAAGAAGTGAGTTTTTCACAACCCAAATTTTCAACCCAATAGTCAAATATTAACTTCATAATTCGAATCCTAATTCTTCTCAAGGCACTTTTTCAATGAGTTAATACGAACCTTTCAAATGACTCTGAATGAAAAACTTTTTTGCAATTTTTGAAAAAGAGTCTTAATTGTTTGTTTGCTAATTTTCATTCGATTAACAAGTACTAATAATAATACTAAAACATTGCAAATTTTTTGTCCGTCGTCTGGAATTTGCGTTGTGTTTGAAAAGATGCAAGTAAAGGTATGACTTGTGTGAGTTTGGGGGCTAAGATGAGAGCCGATGTCTTTCAGATACCATAACAGGGCGGCATTAGTGATGAGTGCGTTGCAAATTGAGAAGAATCCTCTGTGCGCTCCGGGACCATGTACACCAATTGGTGTACACTCGAATTACATGGCTTCGAGATGGCAGCTGCCGGCTGTACAAATGGCTCTGACGTTGAGTCCGCCCAAAGGGGCGCGAGCCGCCCCGCACTCCCCAAAAATGAAACTTAGGTTCATGACATTCTTCAAGTTTTAGACTTCACTCCGTGTAGATGCTAGATGTCAAACCTATCTATTTTTATACATTTTACATTGCAATAGACACTTCACTAAATGAAGATACTTAGTTGGTACGATATAAGTGGTGCATCGCTTTTCTGATTAATTTTATTTATTTTTTTTTTTTTTTTTTCATTTCGCTAGATCCACGGGTATACATTTTTTGTAATTTTTCATTTTTCATTTATCAAAGAAGTATACGGTGATTAACTCTAGTAAAAACCGTTTTTTGAATCTTGAGTGGAAGTTAATCGCTACTTGATGACTAGATCCTCTTAACCCTCAAGTGAACAGTCTGGTTTAGCGTCTTTACTATCGTTGAAAAAGTCAATATTAAAAAAGTAACATCAACTTTTGTTTTACAAAATAAATATGATCAGTCAATACTTGGGAATACATTCCTCAAAAGCATTTTTGTATTTTTTGTGCTTTTATTAACTTTTTTAAACCAAAAAAATTATTTCTGAAAATATGAAAAATAACTGTTTCTCGTCGGTCTAAGTAATCTCAAACTTCAGCCACTGTAGTTGAACATTTTTTTAAACATTTGAACACTTTTGATATATTTTATCATAACTGCACTTGAGGGTTAAAAAAGATTGAAAATTACTTTGTTTTAGAGCGGACATGATTTTTGTTTAATAAAATATTTAGTTTGTTCATGAGCGCTGGTACTGCCAAGGCGTTTGCCAAATATAGTTTGCGTCACTGAAATGAAATGTTTTCCAGCATGTGTTTGAATTATCTACATAGTTATTTATTTACTTTTTAATATAAACTTCTTTTTATACCTATTAACACTTATAGGACTGGAGTTTGCAAATGCTAGAAACTAGAAACCGTTAATTTGACGTCGTCGGTCCTTCTAGTGTTAATTATTTGAGTCATGAAAATGAACTGCAAACTTTACTATGTTTCTTCATAAAGTATTACAAAACAAATCGGAAAATTACTGAACAATTCTTTTTAAAAAAACATTGATAATTGAAATGAAAAATTAATCGGAACACAAAATAGTTTTACAGTCAATCAACCACTTATGCGTGACAAAAAGTGCAACATTCACCGTGGCACGAATTGCAAAAGAAACAGTGCTCATAATTTTTGGCACAACAAGTTTAACACAGTTTTCACAAGAGATTGTTGAACAACAAATACTCTTTAACTCACGAATGAATTGACGAACCAACCTTGCAACTTCAAACTGTCAGACTTGTTTGTTTGTGAAGTTACAATTATTCACAGACTCGGAATGTTCATTTGACGATTGATATATCATTTGTGTATGCATGATTGTTATTTGAATATATGAATGACATTTGAATATGAATGAAACAGAAACAATTTTTACAAAATACATTTGAGACATTTTTAAAGCCACCAAAAATTCAATAAATATTTCCTTTCTTTATCATTGAAAGAATATCTATCAAATTTCGAAAGCTTAATTATTTTGATTCAACCTTGCCTGTTGCATTTTAGCTGTTACATAAATGTCAGTTACAATTTTAAATTGTTACTTGAATTCCTGCATTCCTGTGCATGGAGTACAGTATGGGCGTTCAAATTGTTGATGCTCATAAATAACTATTTTTTTCATACAATATCAATTTCATAGATGAAAAAATTAAAATTAGTTGAATTATTACACTTGCAGTAAACAAGTGGATGAAAAATAGTTATTTCGAATGCATCGGAAACGTTTACCTAGCATCCGGTGACGATCCCAAAATTTAGTATACCTTTATCGTTTGCTAGAGCTACGTAGAGTGTTTATATAGTTGATTATGTTTCAAATAAAAATGTTCAATGATTTTCACGGATTGATTGAAGTACTCTCGTTTTGTTGGATAGTGAATAGAACGTTAAGCATAATATCACGGATCGTTAATGAAGTGGGTGTGTTTATAGGTACCTGAAAAATGTATTTCCAAGAGCTGATGAAACAATCATTCTCGACGTTTTGGATGAGTGTGATAATAACGTCCAGAAGTCAACTGACAGGCTTGTCGAATTGGGCTATGAGAGGAAGAGTCCATCTGAAACAAGAAAAGAAATTAGAAAAAAAATTGAGGAAGAAGAGAAAGTAAACAAATTGATCATCATTATTAACAATTTTTTATTGATGACAAAGATAATATGAATGTTTTATTTGCGCAGGCACTTCAGATTCAAAGTTTGCCATCGGTTCCAACACCTCCACCACGTATGAAAAACGTTGAAGAGAAAAGTGAAAGTAATACTGTTTAACTAATATTGAAATAATTAAACACAAATTTTATTTTATTCTCACTAATGACCATTTTTATTTTCATCAGTGAAAAAACGGCTGCAGGACAAGTACAAGCAAGTACCAGAACGTGTGATAATGCTTGCAATAGATAGTGTCGATTATGATGAGGTCCGTGCGATGCACATCTTAGATATTATGATTGCAGAGGAAGCGATCAAACCATTGATGACGTCCAGTAGTCAAAGGTAAATATTGTGCAAAAATGAAGTCATGTCACATTCCTTTCACCGAATTAATTCTCTTTTGCTACCTTTGAACTTTGCTTTATGAACCATAATGAAAATGTTGATTAAATTAAATTCAATTAATGCTACAGCAGTAGCAAAAGTGATGATCAGAGAGACCATCCCCCAGTGACGGAGGCTATTAAATTAACCGCTTCTCCAATCAAGAAAATTAAAAAGAGCGCTGATGCTGGGAAAGCCAAAAGGTCAAAGAGTAAGGTGGAGACACCGAGGTAAATGTTCAATATGTTTGATTGTTTCAAAATGATAACCAATTTTTTACTTTTGCCTTGCTTAATTTGACTTTTGTTTTGATTACGTTTTGTTTTTTTATTTTTCAGTGAGTCCAGAGTATCAAAGAGTGCTAGTTCTGCTGACGATGTAGAATACAAATCTCTGTTAATCACTAAAACTGAAGGAGCTGATCCAGTCTTGCCTAAAGGGGCTGATAACGATTTGCTTTTGTAAGATATCACTTTTTAATAGATTTTAGAAAGATTTTAGAAAGAGATACTTTTAGAAAGAGAAAGTTGATTCTCAAGTCAAATTGCAATATTTTCAAAATTTATTGATGAAATTAGAATTTTAGACAAAACTTTATTTACATAAAAAGAACATGTCATGTTAGGTGCGTCAAGCCTGATCAGATATATTTTGTTGTAAATAATAATTTAATGTGTTTTTCACAGGCCTGAATATGCTCCATGGTCTGGACACGATCCAGGTTTACTCACCAAAGAATCATATCTGAGAACACTAGCCAATGGCTGCGATGCTAATATGGTGACAGGTTCGCGTAATCTTGCCAAAGGTCCTGATTCGGAATTACGAAAAGGGCCCCTGCGAGGACTGGCTCACGGTTCTATTTATTCTCAAAGGAACGTGGCGAATACTGAGAGTCGCGGAAAATGAAACCCATGACTATTGCTTCTTCCGACTCGGTTCTGTCTTAGCATTTGAATATTGTTTGTTTTTATCAGTTGCGTTCCATCGTTACAAGTTATTACGGAGATTTTGAATCCTGATTTAAATTTTTATCAATTGCATTGATGTAGATTAGAGATCTAGTATTAACTCTTTTTTTGATTTGACCAATTTTAACTTACGGATTTAGTAAAATTTTAGGTAACAGTTTACAGATCGGTATTATTAAATTTAGTGCAATGTCAAGCCAATTTGGCGGAGCGTTTTAGTGCAATATTTGAAGTAATCGTTACTTTGAATCATTATTTTTTATTGTTAAAGTTAAAAACTTTGGTTGTGTTTATCTCTCTTTTTTACAAAGAGATGTTTTGTTGAACTGATGATTTCAGTCTAATGAGATTATACTTAGTAAAATTTTTGTGCTATCTAAAAGTCAACTTCATTTCAAAGAAAAAAAAAGTTATTGATTCAATAACAACAAAATATAAAATGCTTGTTTGCAACAGTGTCAAAATTGGTTCCTACAATTATATCAAGCATTTGAGAAACTGCAAGAATTACCGCTTTATTTTTGAACTTACGAAAAAAATATCCGTCGCAATAGCATATTAATACAACTTTAACGCAAAATAACAAAGCTTATTTATTTTAACGACAAAAGATATTAGTATTCTTATATACAATAATCACCATCGAATCATATTGAAAATTATATATGCAATTAACAATTTAAAGAAAAGTATAAATCAAATGCTCCTTGCTGGCCCCCAAATTCCATATCTCTAGATGTACACTTATCACAACTATTTTGCTTTTTTGAGAAATTTCTTGGGCATTTATGATTTTTATCAAACTATACTTAATTTCCTTTAATTTCCTTTCAAATACAAGTACTATTAATTTTTCAGATCACATTTGACATGTTTCTGAAACATTTTTAACTATGAAAATAACAATGATGCTCCATCTAAAATAATTAACTTAATGGTTAAGAAAGTAAGTGAATGAAAGAAACAATCCATCCTTAAAACTAGCCAACCTCGACGGCTGGAGAAATATTTAATTAAAAAAAACATAAAAGTATTGTTAGTTAGATAAAAGTAAATACGAATGACTTGGCTGGTAAGAGTGTCGTATCATCGTCGGCGACATGTAGAACGAAATCTTGTTTTCTGTAACTTGTATAAGACTTAAGGTAATTGACACGGTTAATGTGTCGGTACAGTATTAAGCGATGATCGGTCGTGTTTTCACAACCAAAACCGATCTCTGATTGATCTATTCTTCAGCTCTTCCAGAAACAGTTAAGACTTAGTTTGTATCTATTTTTGTGCAATAATGAAATCTAACGTTGTGTGCAATACTTTGATAAAGAAAATGTTGTTTCGGTGTTAATCGTTTTAACGTCATTTCCGGCCAAAAATTTGATAATGTTTTTGTAGGATTGATATCAAACAATGTTTGTTCTTGGATTGAATATAATCTCATATTTACGTTATTATTATTAACATACATAAATATTCAGTCATTTACAACTCAAAGACAATGATTTGTCTTTGAATATATGATTTAGCGAAAAATCAAATTTTCGAGTTAATATTTGTATATGATTTTATTTTACTGTCTGAAATAATTATCGATGTATGACTGAAATCATTGCAAAGAACAGTAACTTTAAAAGTGTATTGTGGGGTACGAATGGGTTCTAAATCTAAGTTTTGACTCTGAATCAGATTAGGATTTCACAAACCTGTTAAGTTTGTTGAAATGTCAAGATTTCTTGCTTTTAAAAAAATAATTTTGTTTTCGTGCAAAATTGTTTTTGATAAACAGTTTAATTTGTAGTCCAAATAATGTACCCGACTCTGTGCTCTAAGGTGAAAAAAATGCAATGCACGTCAAATTTGCACTTCTTACATTCTCGTACCCAATATACATTTATATTCAAATTGTCTCAAAGTGAAACCATTAAATTATCAAAACCGTCCAAATATGTGAAACTATTAAGCAGAATCAAATTTTAAAAAAACAGTGGATTACGTTTCACAGCGATCAGTTGTCTCGGATAATTTAATGGTTTATACACGTCTCGTTTCCCGAACATAATTTATAGTTAAAACTACGTGGTTTACGTGAATGATTCTTACTCGCTATTTAAATAAATAATGATACAATTAGTTAATTGAAGTTTTCAAGGCTACAAAAATTTCTCAACGAGATTCGAGGAACGTTTAAAGCTTACGTAAGAAAATGAATTTAAAAATTACGTCCCATAGGTAAATCGATGTCCAGACTGTCGGTGGAAGTCAAGTTCAATTGTTTGAAATTATCAAAAAGATTTTCTTTCGTCATGAAAAGGCAAAGGACTTCTACTGTGTTTGAATGCTCCATCAAAATCCTGCCTTTATAAATAAACTAATGTATAAATAAAAATAAAGAAAAAGGAAAAAGAAGAATAACAGAACAAGTAATTAAAGATAGGCTGTGGCTGAAGAAATTGGGCGAGAGGGCTATTTTTATAGCTTTTTGGTTGATGCGAAACGTAATAGTAACGTCAGTAAAACTAGACTGGACGAGATGATATATTTTGTCTATTTTTGAAAAATACACCAACGACTATGACAAAATAGCGATTAAAAAATCATAATGAAATAATACGTTATAGATGTTAGAATGTGCAATCATGTGAAACTTTTGAATATTAACGTGAATCATTGAATTCACAATCTAGATAGAAAAAGTGTGTACAGCAAACTAAAATGATGTATGAAATCACAGGGGTGAGTTTGCTGTATCTTTATCAAGCTCAGTAGTGATGTCAAAATGATAATCATGATATTGCAATAACCAACTCCGAAACATAGTCTTTTTTGGCTTTGCTTTGTAAAAACTGCAATTCTAGAAAGAGAAAATAGAATGAATAGTACTGTAAAAAAGAAAAATGATGAGAACAAAGTTTGTCAAACAATGTTGATCAAAATTGTACATACAGATATGTCCAGTTCTAGATGACTCAATTTTGGATGTTTATAAAGAATGGATCGTAATGATGATATTGTAACACAGTAAGTGGAGATTACGTTGTCGAAAAAATGTGGATCGGTGTAGTTGCGCAAGGATTTAGGAGCTTGATGTAATGGAATCGTTAGTGTTCTAGTGTGAAATCGACGAAACCGTCTATATTTTGGCTTTATGGTAAATTTTAATTTGCGCATTACCAATGTCAATAGCTGCACATTAGTTTTAATAAACACAATGATAAGGAATTTGTGTACTATTCATTTATCAACCCTTCTCATTTTATTTCATTTATTAAAAAATTACTTTGTACTTATAATCCATAATAGTCAATAGTATTTTAGCATTTAGATTCTGACTATTTTGATCTCATATCTTAAGTATTTGCAGTGACATGTAAACAATATTCAACATGAGAACTATCGTCTAATTATTGAAATAAATGCAAACAGTAAGATTAAAACCTGAATAACTCAACAGAAATTAATTCGAAGTGCCCGGTGAACAGAGTGCCATTTAAACTTCATCTTCATTGATGAGCATGTTCGGAATTCCATTGTTAATTGGGAATATTCTACCAGATTCAGGACAGAGTAAATCTCCGCTGACCACTTCAATTTCTAGCAATACATGGTGAACTTTTTTCAAAAAGTCTTCGTTTGTTTCATAGTCATCTGGCAACGTTTTTGGTAACTCTCCCACGTGTCCTATCTGAGAAAATTTATACAACATTATATGAATTACTTTATAAAGGTGACATTAAAAGTTGAAACTGTATTTGAAAACAATAACAATAAAAAGTACCTCTTGTGCAGCATTCCACAGTGCATCATAATCCAATTTTGGAATTATCCTCTGGATAAATTCCAAATTAAAGATAACTTTTGAAACAGTTACTTCCTTGGCCTGAAAAATAAATTGAAAATTAATCAGCTATAAAAGTAGGTTAACAACAGTTGGAGTTAAAAACCAAAAAGAGTTTGATTTGATTTTTTATTGAAAATTATTAAACTTACGGATATTGTCAAGGGGTACCCTGTCGTTACACCTTTAAGGCACTTCGAAGTTAACATATTATGTGTCAACAACTTCATCGTTATTATTTTAATATTTTTTAAATGTCAACGCAATAATTATTCAAAGTCTTCAACACGCCGTTCAATAACAATTGGAATTGTTAGATTAGGTTAGGTTGAGCAAAATATTCAAGCTCGATTTTCATGTGATATCAGTTTTGCGCGACTACGCCCTAACAATTTTCTGTTTTCAGCGCACAATTTTGAATAGCGCGAAAATTGTTATAGATTAATTTAATTTAATATGTACTACATTTCATTAAGATTAGAATTTTTTGTTTAATTTTTCTATTCAACTTTTGCACGAAAAAAGGTTAATAGATACCTAATTTTGTTATTAATCTGAATCGAAAGTATAGAATTGAAATCAAATTAAAGAGTTTATCTAAGTGCTCAACCTCAATTAAATTTCCCTGTTTACAAACACTCCTACCTTGTAAATACCTTATCACGCTGTCAGCAGTACAAAAACTGTTGAACTAAAAGATCGGGAAAAAAGTGTTTAAACCATTTTTCCACCAATAACATGGATTCGTCAAATGACCAAAATCGTAAGTCGAACTTTTCATTCATCCTCAACAAAAACAAAACCTTAAAAATCATCAAAAAATTTAAAAAATACAAATTAAAAATTAGATTTTCTATTTTTCAGAATTCGTAGATTCTGGAGCAATATCAGATATTGAACTTCGGACGTATGAGGATTTGGTAGAATGTAGAAAACTTGATCAGATCTTTGTAGATCAATACAATAGTTTAATGAGCGATTCGCCAAAGAAAATTTCAATACCTAAACGCCATTCAATACTTGCTGGAAATGTGGTAGTGACAGGTCCAGAAAGAGCTATTCTCTACTCACCAATTCCTCTTAACAAAAAAGTCAGTGATGAATTTGATGTAAAGAGGAACACGAGTGTGACAGATGAGACGGTCTATGAGGCTGAAAATAACAACAATCATTGCTCCAAAATTAATTGGTCAGATGATCAAAATCGTAAGTTAAATTGTATACAAAAATAAAGCGTCAAAAACTACAACAAAAATTTAAAAAAAAAACCACACACACATTGAAAGTTCAAATCCTAATTTTTCAGAATTTGAAGATTCGGGAGGGATACCATCAGTTCTTGACAAGTCGTTTACAGGTGAATGGAATGCTTCGGAAAAGAAAATGCCAACTACCTTGCCACCAAAATGTCACTCAATCCTCGCTGGGAATTTTGTAGTTACAGATTCAGAAAAAACTGTTCTCTATCCGACATCAATTGAGAATGAAAATTACAATCATTGCTTCAAAATGGATTCATCAAATGACCAAATAAGTAGTAAGTTGAACTTTTCATTAATTCTCATTTTTTAACCAAGTTCTTGAAATTATTTTTAAAAGAAAGAATAGATAGAATATATAATATATTTAACTATTTTCCATTTTTTTCTTGATAGGTTCAAAAGAGCGCTCTTGTTGGGCGTGCCACCTCTGCAATATATCATAGTATGCAGTGCTTTTACAATCTAACCGATGGATCAAAAATTCTCCAAATGGATTATTCGACTATATCAGTTACAACATTAAATATTTCAATTTTATAAACAATACCTCCAACAACAAAAAGTGATTGCAAAAAGATGTAATCATAATTATTTCAAATTTCATAAATATAAATCTTTTAGCTGTTTATAATTAATTTAATAAAGTATTTCCTGGTATACTAATTTTAGTTGAACCTTTAAAATCCATCCCTAAAATGTGCGTTTCGAAACTAATAAAATGTGCGTATTTTGATATGTTGAGAGAAGAAGAAGAATGCATGACAGGTGGCGCTGCAGTGAGATTTTAGCAGTTTATAGTTGAAGTCCGAGAGCCGAGAGTACCCCTGCTGTTGGCCTGGCGTGCCAGTTGCGTGGTTGCGTCACGGACAGTTTGGTGATATTCGCAAGATATATACACAACGAATGTGGCGCGTTGGCTCGGGCAGGTTATGGATTTGAGGGATCAGGGTGTGGCCGTCGCGCGCGTTTTAACGTAAACAACACGAGCAAGTGCGGTGGCAGCAAAAGTCGAGTCGCTTCGTCAGGGACAGATGATGCGCGCGCGCGACGTCACGCGCTAGTTTTGCACATGCTATCCGGGTTTAGATGCAAAACGTGGGATGTTGAGCGCCACCGCCACCCCTACTCAGCTCCACGAATACACCGAGATGTCCCGGTTAGCCGACTACTTTGTCATCGTCGGCTACCACCACGAGAAGGAGAGTCAGTAACCTTTGTTTTGCTCCCTTTTCACCCACTTGTCACGCCATTTCAACCTCTCTTCTTTTTTTTTATTTATAATAAAACTCGTTTGCTCCTTTTCTTCTTTTCTTTTCATTCCAACTTTTTCTTTCTTCGAATTATAACAAATAAAGTAAACATCTGTCAATCGAAAACTCTTGTTGTTGTCTTTTGTTTACAATGTGTTCTTGCTCTCGTTTGACATTCGTTCATCGAACATGTTTGCCCTTCTGATGATTTAATTCGTGTCATTTAATTGGACCAATTTGACGATAAAGATAAAGTGTTTTTATTGTGTCAATCTATTGTGGTCATCGGTAATTATAAATGCTTGGGTCGCAGATACCTAAATTTGCTTTCAAATTCTCATTCGTCGTTCAGCTTGACTCGCAAGTGTAAATGAACTTTCGACTTCCAACAAAGTTATCTTTCTTTCTTACATCTTTGTTATTATTTTTATTTATTTTTTTTTTTTATATATATAAATGGCTCGTTTTTTATTACAGTAACAATTTTATTGAAACCATAATATTTGACTGAAATTTGTTTGTTTTCAGGGGCGGTATAAGTAGTGGAATTATTTTGCAACGGTTTCCCGAAAAAGACTGGCCAGATACTCCGTTCATAGAAGGCATCGAATGGGTAAAAATTGATTCATTCAAAATGATGTTACCGCTGAAAATAACATAAAACTGCTGTTTGATGATTTGAATAAAGATAGCGGCGTGTTAATGACATTCAATTTGGTGAACAAACACTTTTTAATGGTCGCTTCATTTTAATGCGAATCTGCTTATAAGTATGACTGGTATTGATGATTCAAGACGCGACGAGCGCGGAAAAAAAATGAGTAAACAATTACAACGACCTCGAACAATAAAAAAGAAGAATTTTCCACTTTTACTTGGCTTCAGTTCAACAAACAAATGGAAACCAGTGTTTAACTTTAACGGTCATTTTCTTCGCTTGTAAATCACTTTGACCCACAAGCAGAATCGTGATATTTGATTAGACAATTTAGACAGGAATTAAAGCGAGGTTTAGTTCAGTCGAAATTGGTGGAATTGAATCAAGCAAAATGTTGAAAGGAAGATGAGAAATGAAGTTGAAATGCCTTTTTTTTCTAGTTTTGTCAACCGCAAGGATGGGCTTTATCAACGGAAAGACAAGAGCCGCGTTTCTTCGTGTCTATTCTAACAGACATCGATGCAAACCGTCATTACTGTGCCTGCATGTGTTTCAACGAGACAGTGTCCATAACACCAAGCAAACCGGTTGACGAGGAGGAAGATCCTGTCGATGGAGATAATCGCACTTTAGTTAAAGCAATACCAGCCATAGCTCATCAGAGCATCATGTACGCGCCCAAATGTCTGGTGCTTGTGTCGAGACTCGATTACATTGAAACTTTTAGAGTGCGTTATATCTCTACTTTTTCTCAATCGTTTGTTTGCTTTTTTTTCAAGGGGTTGCTCACTTCTAAAGTCTTTAGACCACTTGGTTGTCAAATATTAAACAATCTGAATTACTTTTAAAATACTGTTGATCGAAATACTTTGAAGTCTTGCAAATTTTGAAACTTTAGGAAAAAATATTTCGTTTGAACAAAATCGATTCTCATTGAAAATTATTGACAAAAAGTTTGAACTTGAAATTTGTAACTTGAAATTTCTTTTTAATTGTTTTAAAATAATAAGTTTGGATTATCAATTCACAAGAGCCACTCAAATACTTGCAATTTTTATATCTTCTCAAATTTCTTGAAAGTATTTCAGTTATTGAAGCCTGATAAAGCATGTTGAAACAAAAGTATTCAAAGTATGTAATTCAAGTATTACAAATTACACTAAAGTTTCACTTCAAATATCACATCAGACTTAAATTTTGTATACCTACAAAGGTAGTGAACAGCCCCTTACTTTTTTTAAGTCGTTCAATTTCACATTTGTAATGCGTTTGCAGAATTGCCTTGGAATCATTTACACGGTTTATGTTGAGAGTTTGGGTACGCCGCTGGAAACATTGGTGGGCAATATTTTGGGATACATACAGGTACCACCCGCCGGTGGTCCACAAGTACGTTTTAGTATCGGAGCAGGCGATCGCCAAGCGCTACAACCACCTATCAGCCCTTCTCTCCCTATTACTCACACTAGTGTCAATTTATTGTTTCAACAATTGGGTACGCACCACCTATTTAACATTTGCTACTATAACTCCCGTAATCAGATTTTAATCAATATTTTACATTACAAAAAAATCAATTAACTTGTGTCTAACAGTGGCCAACAGAAATGCTACTTGTATGAGTAACACTGTGATTAATTTGACTGTGAAATTAAAATTGAATTTAATATAAACATTGATTAGAATTGGATCGAAAGGATGTTTGACATTCTTAAACTTGAATTTATCTCTCGCAGGTATTCGGAACGTGCTGGTACTGTTCTGCGCGGTGATGACGGAACACAAAATTCTTTTCCACTCAGTCAGCTACTCTCGACTGACGGAGGCATGTCGAGCGCTCACAGCTCTGATGTATCCCTTTCGGTATAATCACGTGTACATTCCTCTGCTGCCAGCGGCTCTGGTAGAAATTCTCAGCACACCAACGCCATTCATCATGGGAGTTCACAGCTCGTTGAAACAGGAAACTACTGATCTTGTAAGCTTTTCATTCCTAAGTTTCATTAAAACAATAAACGCAACGTTTCTTTCTCTAAACATTTGTTAAACACATTTTTAGATGGACGTGATAGTAGCTGATCTTGACGGTGGTTCGATCATGATTCCGGAAAGCGTTTCCTTACCCCTGTTGCCGGAGCCGCTTCTAACTCAAACGCAAGAGGCTTTGTCGTTGGTTTTGCAACCGGAATTGCAGTGCGCCGATTATGCGTTTCCTCCACCGGTGATCAGAGCGCCTAACCCGCCTATGCTTGACAAAGAACTGCGCGCGGTTTTTATGCGAACTTTTGCTCAGCTTTTGCAAGGTTATCGTAGTTGCCTTACGCTAATCAGGATACATCCTAAACCAGTCATCACATTTCATAAGGTTGATATAACGGTTTTCGTTTATTTGTTGATTTTATAATTGAGGTGAATTAACAGTTAAATGATTGAATTGTGTTCTTAGGCGGCATTTTTGGGCGAACGAGGCTTGACGGACTGTGATTTTTCAATACGAGTATTAGACTGCATGTTTTTCACGTCGTTTGTTGCGGAACGCGGGCCCCCCTGGCGTCTTTGCGACGTTTGGGACGAACTGTACAGTAATCTAGGCGAGCAGCTCAAACAGGAAGCGCAAGACCATAGTGAGTCACCGAGTTACCAATCAAATTAAAAGAAAAGCTTATGACAAGAAAAATATCATTAGTTATAATGAAAAATAAAAATTGTTATTCTTATTTTGCAGGATTAATTTTGACTCACATACAAGAACTAGCTCAACAATTATACACAAACGAGAATCCAAACCAACAGCCTTACGTACAAAAATTTTGAAACCGCCGGAAGGAGCTTTTGCCCGGATACACCAACCGCAGTTGCCTCGAATCGACGCGCAACAAGTCCAAGCCATTATAGACGAAGGTCTCGCTAAGAGCAATGTCAAAGTTAGGTGAGTGAGAATTATAGTTTGCTACTAGATTGACATTACAAATCATAACAGATGACTTTATTATGTCTATCAGTTTCATTGACCGGCGCTCAATAGAAGATTATCAGCACTATATTTCAAACAAACAATCCAGCTTATCTTATCGATGTTTGCAAAACGCAAACCCCTAACATAAATATTACCAGTCAACATTGTACCAATTGCATGACAAAAAATTGAATAGATCCTCTCATAAATAGCTAAAATTTCAAGAAATTTGATAATTTTTGATAAAAAAAACATACTTTAGTAGTAGAATTACATCCAAAACCGGAAAAATAATGAATAATTTTCCTTTCGACAATAATTCTGTAAGACATTTTTGTATTTGCTTCGGTGAGGCAACTTCTCAAAAAAATTGTTTAAAATCAAAAAGTTGTCGAACAAACTTGTTTATCTTGAAATGTTGCGCATGTTAAAAGAAAAAAACAAAGAAGTTGGCATTACAAAATATTGCAAATTTTCTTTTTCAGCTCTCTACGACCGATGCCACGAATCGTGCCAACGGGTCCCCACATATCACAAATTCACGACGCCCGTCACCTGGTCAGCAACTCAGCTCGTCGTCTCGAGGTGTTGCGCAACTGCATCAACTGCATCTTCGAGAACAAAATTGCCGACGCTCGAAAGACTTTTCCCGCAGTGCTTCGCGCGTTGAAAAGCAAAGCGACTCGACTGGCGCTGTGCAACGAGCTGGCGCAGCACGTGGTCGGCAACAAGGCGATGCTCGAGCACCAGCAGTTCGACCTGGTCGTACGGCTGATGAACTGCGCTCTCCAGGACGACTCGTCGATGGACGAGCACGGCGTCGCCGCAGCGCTTCTGCCCCTCGCCACAGCTTTCTGTCGCAAGCTCTGCACCGGAGTCATCCAGTTTGCTTACACGTGCATTCAAGAACATGCCGTCTGGCAGAACCAGCAGTTCTGGGAAGACGCGTTTTACCTTGACGTGCAAAAGGATGTGAAAAGGTTGTACCTGCCGGGCGAGAACTCGATTGCCCGACAAGTCAACGGTAACATTTTGAGTCCAGTAAGTCCGAGGGAAGTGAAGGATTTCCGGGAGAGGGCCTCGATTTATCGGACCCAGGAGCCGTCGGCGTTGGAGATTGCGGCTGAACAGATGCGAATCTGGCCAACGCTCTCGGGGGAGAAACAAAAGGAGTTAATTGCGAGCGAGGAGAGTACCATGTATAGTCAGGCGATTCATTATGCCAATCGGATGGTGTTCCTTCTGGTGCCATTGGACATTGGGGGCGAGAACGCACAAGCAAAATCATGTAGTTGATGACGAACGTGCCAGTAATAGTATCACTAATAGGTACGTTTTATTTGTGTTGATTTATTTGATTTGTGTTAAAATGTTACCTAAGTTTGACATCGATTGATGGGTTTGTTTATTTGATGATTACTTTTTTTTGTTAGAAGTTTGATGACAAATCAAGGCCATTTGAATAAATGCAATGTTTCAATGACTAACAGCGTTGCGAGCGACAGTGGGGACGCCGAGTCGGGCTTCGAGGAAACGGATCCAGGGGAGACCGGAACTGCTGTAATACGTATGGTTTCACGCTTCGTTGATCGCGTTTGCACGGAGGGCGGTGTCAGTGCCGACCATGTCAGGTGTCTTCATCAAATGGTTCCTGGTGTGGTGCACATGCATATCGAAACGCTCGAGGCTGTGCATAGAGAAAGCAAACGATTGCCGCCTATTCAAAAGGTACAACATACATTTTTAGATCGATTTGGCCCTTACCAAAAATGTCTGCAGGAATACCAGTAGTTATTTCAGGAAACGTTTTGTAACATTTAAAACTGTTGTGGTCATTCTAAAATTTGTGACTTTTTTCGTACATGAAAAAATGCTACAGTACATAAGCTTTCATTAAAAAATGATCTGAAAGTATGAGCTGATAAAATTTAAGTTATATCAAAGTACTTAACTGTTATTTTGAACACTTATGAATTTTCGTCAGATATAGGTACAAAAATGGTGAATTTAGAACCATTTACTATAAAATTTTTTTTGAAATAACTACTGAATTCATTATAAGTCTTATTAAGATCTTCTAAAGGCCAGGAAATAAATACAAGATTTCTTTTTACTTTCAGCCTAAGATTTTAACGCCGAATTTGTTACCGGGAGAAGAGATTATAATGGACGGATTGCGAGTTTATCTGTTACCAGACGGACGGGAAGAGGGTTCCGCAGGTTTGCCGAAATCCCCTCCCTTGTTACCTGCGGAAGGAGCCATTTTTCTTACAAATTACAGGATAGTCTTCAAAGGAATTCCTTGCGATCCGTTCGGTAAATTTTAATTGGAACTAAATGTATTCACACGTGTGAGTAGAAGGTAATGCTCATGTTTTCATTTATTTGTTTGTTGGTTCTGTTGCAGCCTGCGAACAATTAGTCGTGCGAGCTTTCCCGGTAACTTCTCTGACGAAAGAGAAGCGAGTACCTGTACAGAATGTGGCGCATCTGGATCAGTGTCATCAGGAAGGTCTTCAATTACGATCCAGCACATTCCAATTACTCAAATTAGCCTTCGACGAAGAAGTCACGCCTGAAAACATCGAAACTATGCGTAAGCTGGTACAGAAGGCACGCAACCCTCCACATATCTTTCATCACTTTGCATTCAACGGCCAAGTGCTTGTAGCGCCGACCACACACAACAAAGGAAAAGAAAAGAATGCCACTTTGAAGTTAGCACTGTTTCCTCAACTTTTTTAATAATGCTTTTATTTTTATTCTTTTTTCTTTCATTAATTTATGGTTTATCGTTACAGAGGTTTTGCGAAGAAAACACTGCTCAAGACAGCTCGCAAGGCTGGATTCAAGCCGAAACAGTCGTCTAAACGACAAAAGTATGTTTTGCCAAATATGAACGTAACGACGAATAACAAGTACATGACCTCGCCAGGAAGAATGACGTTGCCGATGAACGAGACTAATGATTTGGGTCACGATGATAATTTAAGCAGTGAGTTAAATTAGACATTTGGAAATCAAAAAGCAGAGTTAACACTGAGAAAATAATATTGTAATTCGATTGGCATTTTCCGAGATAAATTTAAATTTTCATTCATCGTGAAGTGATAAACAAACATTTTATTTGACGCAAATAGTGTTATATTAAAAAATTGGTTGTTTATTGCGAATAACCTGTATTATTGTTGATGTTTCTTAATAACAACATCATAAACAGTTAATGTTCTAAAAATATTAAATCTTTATGATGCACATTGTACCGTTACGATCTGCATTGTATTTATTAAAATATGAAAAATTTACGATTGAGACTATACAATGAAATTTTCTCAGTGAAGTTTTAAGATGACAATTTTATTTATGTGTTTATTTATTTATTGTTTTTCAGTCGACGAATTTGAGATCCCAGGTAACATCTTACCGCCTGTGACTGATGCAAAAACGCTGGAACGCTTGTCAGAACGAAGTTACGTGCGAGATTGGTACAGACTCGGGTTGTACATGAGCGGCACTCACACAAACCACAGAAACGAGCCGTTCCGTTTGTCGCAAGTGAACTGCGCCTACATGATGTGCAGGAGTTATCCGGCTTTGCTTATAGTTCCTAATTGTGTCTCGGACGAAAGTATCCGTCGTTTTTGTCGACTCTACAGGCACAGCAGAATTCCGGTTGTAACTTGGCGCCATCCGAGAACAAAGGCCCTGTTGATTCGCGGCGCTGGATATCATGGCAAGAGCGTCATGGGCATGCTCAAAGCTCACCCAACATCTGCTACGAATCTCAAAGGTTTCTCCGTCACTTTGATTCGTAATTGAACCTCCTCTATTTTTTGCAACAGATGTCACTTACTCTTTTTTCTTTTTTTTACTTTGTAGCAACTTCCTCAGAAAGCACGTCTTCCTTAGAACAAGAAAAGTACATCGCGGCGCTTGTCTCTGCAACACCTCTGTCCATGATACGACAGAACTCGGCTTGGGGAATGTCCGACAGTACGTTGAGCATCGACTCGTTACTGTTAGCCACGGACGACCGAAATGTCACTCCTGAACAATCCCGACGAAATCCATTCAATAAGGCATTGGGTACTCTGAGGTACGTTTCAATCAAACTATTTTATTGTTTGATAAATAATGAATTCGCAATTTAATATATGTTTGTTTGGCTTTACAGTTCATCGGGAGGCAAAGGCCCAAAAAGTTTCGGTCGCTGGGGATCCATCAAAGACAAAAATCAATGTTCGCAAGCTTCTTTGACTTCTGTGAACCAACGTGGCACCGTTCGTCACTCCGCTGATTCGGATAGCGGTACCGAGTGCGTGTACACTTTCCAAAAAGCTGCGCTGTACATTCTTTGTGAGAAATCGCACAAGGTATAAAAAATTAATTGTATTTTGTATGTTCTACTTGATTTTTTATGATATATAATTTATTATAATTTTCAGGGTGCAAAAGCTGAATCCGCTCCGAAAACTGATGTCATTCCTGTTGAGTTCCACGATGTTAGACATACGAAGGCTGCTTTCAAAAAACTTATGCGAGCCTGTGTTCCGAGTTCGCCTAATGTGGAACCCGAGCAGAGCTTTTATAAGTCAGTCCAAAAACTTAAAGTATAATGAAACAAATCAAATTTTACCGCTGCATAACTTAACATACATTTTTATCATCAGGTTGATTGAAAATTCCGAATGGTTACAACAGCTTCAAAATATAATGCAACTAGCAGGGGCAGTGATCGACCTGATGGACATGCAAGGATCATCCGTAGCGATTTGCCTGGAAGACGGTTGGGATACAACGGCGACTGTGTGCTCAGTGGCGCAAGTGTGTCTGGATCCTCACTACAGAACCATCGAGGGCTTCCGTGTGCTGATAGAAAAGGAATGGCTTGGCTTTGGTCATCGTTTCGGTCATCGCAGTAACCTCGCTGCCAATTCACAAACGAGCAATTTCGCCCCCACGTTCCTGCAGTTTCTGGATATCGTTCATCAGATCCAGAGACAGTTCCCACTCGCTTTTGAGTTCAACGATTATTATCTCAAATTTTTAGCATATCATTCGATCTCGTGTAGATTCCGAACGTTTTTGTTAGACTGCGAATTTGATCGGGTCGAATGTGGAATCGCCGCTGTGGAGGATAAACGAGGATCTTTGACGAGTCATCACAAAGGAGTAGACACTGGTACTGATTTCAAATTTTCCTTTTGGAATTTTAATTTTGTTAGAAAATAAACTGTACGGTTGATTTGAACTTTTAGGCAGCGACGGGGAAATAATCAATTCAAGAAGTAATTACACATAAGAATACAGGTTGCAATTTAGGCCAAAGTGTGTTTGATTACATTGAAAAACAACACGCCAGAGCGCCGCTCTTTTACAACTTTATGTACACACCGAACACGGAGAACCCTGTACTAAGGCCCGTCTCGCATCTGCCAAGCTTGGACATCTGGCAGTACTACTTGGAAGAGGAAATGGCACACGGGCCGGCTTACGATCTGGAAATTCTACAACAAGATTCGCAACAGGAAGAGGAGGCAGAGGCTGCGGATGGTATTGTCAAAAGTAACCGAAAAATCATCATGCAAGGGTACGACAGTATCAATGCAACGGTCCCGGACCAGTTCACGCACTTGTTGGAAGAAATTCACAAACTTGAAACTGAGCTGGGACACTTGCCGCAGAAATGGAAAGTCCTTTGGGACAAACTGGAGCTTCCCAATACTGACTCATTAGCTGTGAGAATTTTTTATTTGTTCAATCAAAGTAAAATTTATAACTTGAATTGTGGTTATTTATTTGTGTTCGTATTTTTCAGAGGCACGCCTCGTTCAGTACAGCACTAGTCAGACACCATGGTAGACTGATCCATAAACGCTCAACGTTAGAACTTCTTATGAGAGGAAAGTTGGCTGGCGGAAGCACCACGGGAAATGACAGTTCTGTTTATGCACATCCTCATAGGTATGTGCTATTGTTGAAACTATTTTTTTGTGTCTTAAGAAATAAAATGTTATGTTTTCGTTTGCATTTTTGCAGGTTTGAAAGGTTGGAATCAGCCACACCGACGCACTGCGACGCATGTTCCGGATTGCTCTGGGGTCCCGTTAAGACCGGTCAGAGATGTGTCGATTGCGGCCACGTGTGTCACGAGAAATGTATGGATAACGTGCCAAAAAATTGCACCAAATACAAGTCCGTAGCTGACAATTTGCAGTCGCACACCCTAACACGTAACGGCGGGGATAATGGCAGCGTGAACTCAAGTACGAACAATCAAATCCAAGAGTTTCAATATAAAAGGAAATCAGTGATGTGTCTCTGTTGAATTTCATTTAATGGTTTGTGTTATTTGTTGTTGATTTTTCAGGTGTGACAACAATTCAACCGTCGTCGCAACAGTATTACGAGCAATTCTCGTCGAACGTAGCTGAAAATAGAACACACGAAGGTTATTTGTACAAAAGAGGAGCGCTTCTGAAAGGCTGGAAACAAAGATGGTTTGTTCTTGATTCAATCAAACACCAATTACGATATTATGATGCGGTCGAGGATTCACACTGCAAGGGTTACATAGGTACGATCAGTTTTCTTGAATTTTTTGTATAGCTTAGTCAGAAAAATTAAAGTTCTAAACCTTTTTATTTAGATTTGGGAGAAGTTGTGTCTGTAACACCTGCACCGCCCATATCTGGCCCGCCTAAAAAAACGGACGACAAATCGTTCTTTGATGTAAGTAGTTGAAATTTTGAAAAAAATGTAAATGAAGGTTTTCAAGTCTTTAATTTTGGAACATTGCTCTTTCAGTTACGTACAAATCGAAGAACGTACAATTTCTGTGCTGGAGATGCAACGATGGCACAAGAATGGATCGAAAAAATTCAAGCTTGTCTGCAGTAAACAACGGAAGACCGATCCGCGAAGTAGCACAAATTTTTTTAATTTAAATTGTAAAGTGACTGATAGGATAATTAAGTTTAATTTAATACACGACTTTTGTATCATAATTGTAGGGGTTTAAAACCGCGAACATGTTCAACATCCAAGTAAGTTGACTAAAAAACGAAAAAAAAACAATTCTAAAAGTATGATTTTTTTTGGAAAGAAAGTATGAAATTGTTTGATACTGAACGGAATTTGTTCCATGCTACTCATTTTGAAAGTGTACATTGACTTAGGTCGATTTGGCGACCGAATATCACATCGGGCCATGCTTTATTTCGCGTTACATTAATTGAGATCTGTTCTGTATACATGAAACGTATATGAATACATATTACGAATATATTTTTTTTCCTTTGACAAAGCGTTCGAGATTCTTATGTGTCAGAATAAATGTAACGTATGTGTCAATATATTTATCAAACGATTACTGTTGTTATATTAAATAAATAAGACGCGATCTCGCTTTGTATTGATCTGACTGTAAAACTTATATGAAAAGCAAAAAAACAAAAAAATTGTATGTCTGAACACATTGCTGCGCTTTATTATATTTAATAAAAAAAAGAAATGTTAAATGTTGTTTATGTGATAAGATATTCTATCTTGATGATATTATTTGCAAGTGGTTCATCTTACGTGCGTTTTGATACACGTGTGTTTTTCAGTCCGATGTGTATGACAGAGAAATAGTGTATATGACTCACTATATTTGTATAGGTATCAAGGCGGATCTTGCCTAATTCAATACGATGGACTGACGTGCGATATTCAATATAAAGTACACAACATTACGACCTTCCTTCATACCTTTTCATGCTCGAATGATATTATTGCGTTAACAATTTTTTGTTTCAAATTTTTGTATTTTTTATATTTTAATAAAGAATACTGTTTTCTATACAACCGCTTTCCTTTCATCATGTTCTTTCTACAAAATGTTTTAAAGGTATTTTTGTAATAAACAGAACCAAAAATTTTTCATAATTCGCCTTTATTTTCTCTTAAGATGTATGAATTATGAGTTCTAATTATCAATTAGTATGTTTAAAAATCACAGTCTTAGTTGAAGAATTGACAGCAGAAAATACTATCTGTTCTCTATTCGGGTAATAATTATAATAATAATAATAATAATAATAATAATAATAATAATAATAATGTGTAATATACATAGCTCCTGTTTGCATATATAGCTCAAAAGTATACATGTATACGTACAACTTATGACTTAAATATTGGGTGTTTTTTTTATTTATTTTGTTGAAAAATTAAAAGAACGAACTTTGTGTGTCGACGAGCATCTCATCTGTACAAAAAGGGTCACAAATTTTCGATCAAAGGGGATGGTAGTAGTAGATGGTATCGAAACTTGTATAAGTGGCGTCGCAGAAGGTCACTTCGATTTGTTTTTGAAGGGCAAGGTTTTTAAACTCATTCGACCATATAGCACATGACTAGTTTCCTATATGGCATACAAGCAAATACGAAACTTGATACACTCGGTGCTGACGTCGCCCAAGGTGAACAACGTGGATCGCGTGGCCGGATTTATACACTAATATATACATATACGTACACTAGCAAAATTTAAAAAAAACCCTCGTCTCCTTTCGGGTAACATAGAAGGATCAAAAAGAACTCGCATTTTCAGCTCCAAAAAAGGACACAGTGCCGAAACCGCACACCTCAGTTATTTACAGTCAATCCTCTTGCATCAACAAAACTCAAAAAAAATTTTTGTCGTATTAATTCTAAATTTGTATAGTTCAAACTTTTGTAGTTGAAAAAAAAAAAATTTTTTTTGTGTGTGTTTCTGAGTATCGCGAGATATTTACAGCTAGGATTGCCTATGTACAGAGATATGACAGGTAGATTGTGATACGACGTTTTTGTCTTTCGATTTTCATTGATATCGTTTTCTTTTTGTTTTATAGTTTGCAAAAAATAAAAAGTGAATTTCATAGATGAATTTTGCGTGCAAAATTTGTTTGTCTTTTTTACATAAATGGTATCAACTCGCAGGTATAAACTCTTTCAAACGATTACTCGCATGCGAAGATTCATTTTTTTATGTTTCATTATTCGTAAATGCACGTAACAAACGGTTTCGCGATAATTATTGTACGCTAATTGACGTGTAATATGACGTACACGCAAGAACCGTTCGCAAGGAAAAGTATTCAAATTAACGACATGACACATTCAATTCCTTTGACGTGAAAAATGTGATACGTTTTCGATGAATTCTTTGGGCTGCGACGTACTTAGTTAAATACAATTTCTTTCATTTGTTTTTGTTATCGTACAATTCAACCGAACATAACGCGTGATTACATGTCTCTGCGTACACGTAGTCTTTGGTTGTACAAAGCGAGTTAAGACTTATTGTGCCCTCTAATTATAATCGATTTCTTTTCAACACTTACGTAAGAATTATTGCATTGCACAATTACATTTTTATGTTTTACAACCTTTTTCTAATTTTCTTTGATCTTTGAAAAGAATAGGAAAGAAACGAATCCACGAACGCTCCGTGCTGAGAACAATATTTACATCTTTGTTATTTTGTTGTGAACAATGTAAACTAACGAAAGAAAATCATTGCATTGCAAACATGCTCTCTGTCTACATAATCGAAGGAGAATGTTTCAACATGAAAAAAAGTTTACACAGAATTATGATATGATTCGTTCCTTAGATACATGATAGTTATCAATTTTGTCTAAATAGCTGTTGTGTAAAAATATAATTTCGTAGAATCGGCGATCTCGAAAATCCCATGACTGTTCTGTGATAACATTTCGTACACTTGGCACGTGATCCATCAAAGTGATGTAATTTTCGTGCCCTCAATTGATAGATAGTTGAGTTAATAATTTCTTTTGTTGATGGTGAAAAGATTTTGTTTTGTGTGATTAAATACTTGTTTCATAATTTCCGAACGGCAAGACTTGGCAGTTTCATTTTGAGGAATAATGTTTTACGACATCAAACGATCGAAGCTCTTTTTGATTTCAACTTGTGAGCGTACAAAACATTATAACGTTTCAGACATTTCACACTCAGGATTTTGTCAATTGACTTAATTACAACTGACAAATCGAACAGCGTTAAAAAAAAGATACACCCCGTCAGACAAACATTCAACGTGATTAGAAAGGAAAACTATAATTCTTGTTTGTACCTTTTCTACAATAGATCAAAAGAAATGACTAACGAATCAAAATATTCTTATTTTGATCCTTAATTGTTATATTCAAATTGCAAGTATTAATTATGGAATCCCAATTAACAACAAAGTCGTTTCGTATCAGATGTTGCAATAACCATCTTTTTTCATATATATTTTTTATATAAAAATATCACAATGATATATAATTGTCTTATTAAATATTCAGAATTAACATATAAGTAAACATACATACAATTCAACTAATTATCATCTAATGATAATAAAAATCATTTCAACATAATTGCTCAAAAACAAAACAATCCAATCTGAAACCAATTTATGATTATGGTTTTGACAACAATCAATCAATCATCAATGAACATTCAAATTCATAAACGACAGTTAGCTTTATGTACAAAGAGGTGCGACAAAGCAGGCTCCAATGAAATTCGTTTCGAACAACTATTTGTTCAATATATTAATTTGAAATAACGTATCCGTACTCGCATGTAACAATATACGATTCAATTTTTCCTTTTTCACCACAATAAGCATCGGTTGCGACACATATTTATATGCAAAATGCCATCGTTTCATAACATATTAATTCGCGTCATATTCAACATTTTTGTACAAATTATATAACATGCAATACGACGAACATCATAATATTATATAATATATGGTATAAAGCCAAAAAATGCGTAATATTTGATACAAAACGACTTCTCATAGATTATGTTATGGGCACTGATGAAATATAGCTCAACTTGAATTTCATTTTTCAAATTCATTTACAAGTCTTATTGCACGTACAAAAAAATGAACAAAAATAAAA